>CM076573.1:585887190-586108681 GCA_034641835.2 Pinus albicaulis | reverse complement strand
AAATTCAGGCCTGAAATTGTTGGTGCTTGAAGTCTGCTGATAAGATCATAAACTGCTGGTTGGTTCTTCATACTTTTCTTTCTCCCGGCCTCTGATATTCCATAAAAATCCAAATCAAATATTGCTGCATCCTCCTCCTTTTTCCCCTCCCCTGCTTCAATCTTACCTTCATTTCTTCAGTTTCCTTTCATCCATAAAAACCCCACTAAACCATATGTTATTCCTTATCCCCTCATTAATCTCATTTCCTAAGGTTAAAAACCCACTTCTTTTTAGCCTATCGGAACCTTTTTCCTTTTTCAAAAATCATTGAAAATCATGTAAAATACGCTTATTTTCTGTGCGCTGGTTTTCAGCCCCTTGGGCTAAGCCCCTGCCTTATCTACCTCCACATGCCCGAGCGCCACGACCGGCCGCTCAAGTCCAGAGGTGCTAAACCGAAGCGTGGTCCCCACTCCGCCCTTTTCCTTTGAAACCTTCAAAAACCCATCTTTTATAAGGTTTGGGTGTGAAATATGAAACCACGTATTTTATTGCCCCGAGTCTTCCCAGCCGTCGATCTGCTCCCCAGATCCGACGGAGCGGAGTACCTCACACCTGGTGGACCCCCCTTCCCCTGCGCTCGTTTCCAAAAACCATGGTATATATCCCACACCACCTTTCGTCGAATGGCGGTTTTATCCTGTCGGCCAGCGATTCCACACGCTGGCCGACACGTGTCCTCCACCCCATTCCCAAAACCGCCGTCCTTCCACCTCGCCCGTGCATTATCTATCATCCCATCACCCCGCAGCGGGATTCACCTCTGCTGTCGGATCTGGGCCCTCCCATCCGACGGTTGCTAATCGCCTTTTCTGCCCGGCTTTTAACGAATTTCCCCGCCTATTGAATTTTCCCCCGGCGCGTCCAAAAGTCGATCTCCGCCGTCGATCTTCGCGGATCGACGGTTCTCATTCGTCCTCCCGATTCCATTGTACAAAATCCCTTTTTCTCTGCTGACTTTTCAAAACGCCCCCGACCGTTGATCGCAATACGATCAACGGCTCTGATTGCTCCATTTTTCCGCACGCCCTCCGATGCAGGTTGCCCATATAACGCAGGATTTTCTCATTTTTATTGAATTTTGCAGGTTTTAAGGTTCTTTCGTCGTGTTTTAGTGAAAATCTGAAGGTTGAGGGTGACGACTCCCGTCCTTCTGATTAATCCATAGAATCGACCGCAGGGTGAAGAACAATGATATCAACAAGGTTTCATGAGCCTTGGTTTCTACGCATCCCTATAAAGCCTGAAGAATGCCGTCAACATCAACGCAGAGAAGAGTATCGGATTTTGAAGACAGAATGAACCAGAGCAGCAGTTTTGTGGATAGATTGGCGAGGATTACGACTAAGACAGTTATCAAAAGCCTAAATCCCCGGCTTAGAACACAGGTTAAAGCAAAACCTAAAAGTGTTCATCAGACATATTGCCTCCACCGCCATACTTTGAGGCAAATTGATTCCTCAACCACCGCAGTGCCACCTATTGCCTCAGAATGCTCAATCAGAGGATGAATTTATTGAACAAGACCAGATATTATGCCTCAGAACAACCAAAGAAGTTATTTCTGCACTAGATTTAATGATAGAATGTTTGCAGAGTAACCCTAATAGTACGCAGAGCCTCAAAGGTCAACAAAAGCTCCTTCTGAGCTTACTTCTTAAGTGTAAACACATTAATGCTGTGGAACACCTGTATAAATTCTTCATCGAGCCTCCCAGGGCCGGGAAGACATTAATTCTGCATTAATTGTATTTGAGATCTTTTTTATCAGATCTCACCTCCTCATCCTTCTATAAATACTCCAGAAGAAGATGAGTGAGGGGTTGGATTAGTTGGTTGTCAATGTAATTGCTGAAGCGTTATAGCTGTTTCTGAGTGGAAAACTCTTGACTGTAAATAGTGGTTTCATGGGTCCTTGGAGCTCTGTTTGTAACAGATAGGTTAGGTTGTGAGGAGAGGTGAATTAAAACATTGGATTTGAAGATTGTAACCGGTTTGAAGCAATCAATACAAGCTGATTTATGGGATCCTGGTCTATGCTGATGGTGATGTTATTCTCACTGTAACTTGTCATTTCATTTCAGTTTTCAATTTGTTTCATTTTCCACTATAAAGAACAGTTTAAACAGTGTTAGAATTTTCTGTATACCAGTAATCTTCTCTGGCTGAAAAATCTTTATCCCAATGTTTTCTTCTTATTGTGTTATTTAGAAATGATTTAATTCAGTCTAAGCACAGAGATGCTGGCGTTCCCTCATCTTTTCGTCACTGCTGAATGTTATTTTTAAATGTTACTTTCATGTATGTTGTGTAAGGAATGAATTGAGGAAATCAAAGGTTAGCCCTGAGTCCCTTTCTTTTTTGCTCAACTATTTGTCTGTTTCCCTTAGGATGTGTCAAAAGCTGACTAGTTTCAAAGTACTTATCAGATCTTAGGCCATTCTGTGTTATCTTGGTGATTGTCTTGGGAGTAACTAAGTAAGGAAGAACTAGGAGAGGATCAGAGTGAGTCCCAGCCCACTAGTTTCTGCTCCAAAGGTTGCCTTCAAGTTTCCCTTCGTTTTTTATCTGTGTTCTATTAGAAGTGTATCAAAGGCTGGCTAGTTTCAAAGTACTTACCAGATCCTAGTTTGCTTCTATGTTTTTCTTAAGTGCCTGGTCAAAGGCTGGCTAGTTTCAAAGCACTTACCAGATCCTGGGCTGCTCTTTGTTCTGCATCTGTTAATTCCCTTTCTTTTTGTATCACCCCATTCCATAAATCAAACTTTAAAGAGATCCTTAGGCCTAGATGACTTGCCCCATAGATTACTCTTGAACCTGGATGTTTCAATTAAATTCCCTTATGACTCCATAGCCCAATGGATTGAAAACTTGCCATCATCTCTCTTTAGAATCGAAGCTTATTTTTGAGAGTCATGAGCAGCCTTTTCAAGCACTACCAAGAAAATGGTAATTAAGATGAAGATCAATTGAATCAGTGACAAACTAGGTCAATCCTAGGATTCTTTTAAGTTTTTATCTAACCTTGGAAAATCAGCTAGCTTAGCCACAAGGATAGACTGTCTTTGTTTCATAACCGTAGCTAAGTTTTGAGGCAAAGTTAGGACATTATTTTAAACCACAAATATAAACAATTCAGAAAATACCAAAAAACATTTCAGATTGGTAGTAAAACACTAGTTTTGATATCTTGTATACGTCTTTGATGTGTTTTACCCTATACTCTTAGACAGAGTCTGGAAAGGGCCAGGTAGCCTCTGGATCTCATCCTCTTTTAGGGGTGACATATCTGGTGAATGCCCTCCCAGTCAATCTCTGGTTAGATTTTGTTGTGTTTTGAGATATCCTTGAAAAGGAATGTTTCACAAACACTGTGGTGGACAGTGTTCTCCTTTGAAAACACTCTGAACCTTCCACCTGGAGACTCCACCATCCTGAACAGACCTTAAGACTCCACTGGGAAGAACCCTTATCTTTATAAAATCATTCAAACTCAGTTAGAGGGCTGTGGGATTTAAAAATAGAGAAAACAGATTAGTTAACCATCTAAAGATTGTCATATCTGGTTGAACTTTTCTTGTTTAGTTGGGTCTAAACATATAAAAATTGTGGCTCCTAAAAAGATTCACACTAGAGCCCATCCTGACCCAAATCCTCCTGAAATAGTTGATAACCCAGAAAGAATTCTTAGGAAGTCTCCTAGGATACAATCTTCAACTATTTTCAGACCACCCCTAAGAGCTAATTCAGTCCCTGAAAACCTTTCAGCTCTTCATGAATCACAAATTGACTTATTAAACCCATTCAGAACTAGGTCATTTGGTGATTTGGATCAGTTAGATTCTGAGCCTACACTTTCATCTCCCAAAACAAGTGAGACTCTTGGGAATAGAGAATCAACACCTCCTGATTTACATTTCTTACATAATCTAGGTGTCTCTCATCCGAGATCAGCTCAGAGATCTACTGCTGTTCCATCCACTTCTGTTCATCTTTCATCCACTGTTCAAACCACTCCACTTCAACCCACACCTCCTCTTGTAAATCCACCCCCACCACATATCATGGCAGCATGGTATGCTCCCTTAGTCCTTCCTGTACCATTAGTCAATCTTCCACAAGATTATCAGTCCAAAATTCCGTTATATGATGCTAGTAATACCACAACAACATCTCAACATGTGGACAAGATGAATGACTACTTTGACATAAATGAAATCGATAATGAATCTGTCAAAATCAGATTGTTTGCTCAAAGTTTGGGGGGAGAAGTGAGAAAATGGTTTAAAGGTTTAACCCCCCATAGTATTAACGATCTCCAAGCCTTCCATCAAACATTCTTAAACAAATGGGAAGTAAGGAAAAACCCTCTCCAAGTCCTTGCCGACTATAACAATCTCCATAGGAACCCCGGGGAAAGTGTACAAGCTTATTGTACCAGATTTAACAGTGTGTATAATGCACTTTCCCCTGAACTGAAACCTCCTCAGGGATCAGCTTTAAACAAATTTCCTGAAGGGTTTGATCCAGACATGACTTATTCACTCAGAGAAAGAGTTTTTGCAACCCTTGAAGATATGCAAAGAGGTGCTCTTTCTGTGGAGGTTAACCTCATGGAGAAGAGAGCAAGGATGAAAGCTGAAAAGAGAGTATCTTTTAGAGAGGAATCCACCCCTTCCACTTCAAGCTCGAAGATGGAAAGAATGATGGAAGAAATGATGAAGAAAATGAGCATTCTAGAGAGAGCACAAGCAAGTCTAAATCAAAACGCTCCTCAAAATAGAAACCAAAACCAGAATCAAAATCTTAGAAGAAATCAGCCTCCAAACAGACCCAGGGAAGATGATCAGCAGGTCATTCCTCCCTTTCATCAGAACTTTTTAAGTGAGGTTGAACAAACAGATCAAATAACAGAGGAAGATGATATAAACTTATTTGGGGTAGATGATGATGATTTTGAGGTTCATGATGATGAAAAACAAGGTCTTTATACACCCTGTGATGACAGAAGAGATGATAATCAGAATTACTATCAAAATATGGAAAACGCTGTCATAGAGCCTTTAAGGGAATATGAACTCAGAAGTAGATCTAATCAACAAACCCCCAATGATAAGACCTCTGACAAACCTTCTCAAAACAGCACTGCAACCAAGTCTAAAACAATCAAACAAAAGGACAAAACGGTGGCTGTTGATTCTGGTAATGGTAAAGAGAAAGACACTCAAAATATCGAAAAAAAGAGTGCAAACGTTAGTAGTACTAGCACTTCGGTTAGTACTCTTGGAAAGACAACTGTTTCAACTGTAGATAAACCAAATCAGTAAGCTGTTATTGCTGATAAAGTGGCAGTAAACAAGGCTGAAGTCAATGCTTTGAAGAATCAAAACCTTTTCAGCCTAGAACAGGAAATCTCAAAGATCAAAATCTCTTTTCCTTTGACTGAGTTAGCTGCCCAACATGTGTATAGGTCCAAAATTTTGAAGGCTTTGAACTTAGAAGATAGTGAAGATACTCTCAATCTTAGTGATGACCAACCAGAGCTTATTTTTGGCCCAAAGATTGAAGGAAAGTTCCAAGAAGGTCCTGTCCCTCCCTTTTATGTAAGCCTAAACATTCATGACAAAATTTTGCATAATGCTATGCATGACTCAGGTGCTTCCCATAATATAATGCCAAAAGCTGTAATGGAAGGCCTGGGTCTTGAAATTACCAGACCTTACAAAGATCTGTACTCCTTTGACTCAAGCAGAGTTAAGTGTCTAGGATTGATTAAAGATCTCTGTGTTAATTTAGCCCAAATTCCAGCCAAATGTTTAGTCATGGATGTTGTTGTGGCTGATGTCCCCCCGAAGTATGGAATGCTTTTATCACGATCTTGGGGGGCGAAGTTACAGGGAACTATGCAAATGGATATGACCTATGCAACTATCCCTGTTTTCAATCAGACTAGGAAGCTTTATAGGGAATCCCACATGCAGTACACAGTAACAAGTCAGGATCGGCCTCAAAACTCCCCTCTCTATGCTATAAACACGAGCCTCGATTCTTTTATCATGTTTAATAATGAAGCACTCACAGAAAAAATTATTTCAACAGAATCCATGGCTGAGATGAAAGAGGAGGAAAACAACGCTGAAGTGCCGAAACAATCTATTGTGTCTGAAGATCCTAGCAAACTAAACTCAGATCTTGAACTGCAAGTTATCAATCCTTTGAGCTTAAAACTTGACAGCCAGAAAGACAGTCCTTAACCCGATGAGAAACTTGAGGAATCAAATGATACAACGTCCATTCACCAAACTGAAGATCTGCCTCTCTGGACTATGTATTTTGATGGGTCATGCACCAAGACAAATGCTGGTGCAGGTGTCTGGATCACTAACACTGAAAATAATCATACAGAATGTATCTCATGCAAATTAAACTTTCAGTGTTCCAACAATATAGCAGAATATGAATCCCTTCTCTTAGGCTTGCATCTTTTGAAAAAATTAGGTGCCAAGAGAATCAAGGTATATGGGGATTCTGAATTAATCATTAGGCAAGTCAATGGGGACAATTCAAATCACCCAAGACTTACGGCCTACAGGAATGATGTCATTGATCTTTTGAAAACATTTGAGGAGTACACCTTATCTTTTGTCCCAAGAAAAAGAAACATTGCAGCCCACAATTTAGCCTTTGCTGCTAGAACCTGCCCAATGTTGTATGATGACACCTCTCAGATAACATTCAGACCAGCTATCCCAGATAACAAGAAATATTGGTAGGTATTTGATGGAGATAAACAAATAGAAGACTTCATGCAATTCAGAAATGAGTTTGAACCCCATAGTTCAGATTCAGACTATGATACAGACTGCAGTGAAGAAAATTTTCTTGGTGAAGAAGAACCATCTCCACAGTTGGTAGATATAAACCTTCAGACTATCATATCTGGAAACCAAACAAAATTGAGTGCAAATTCTGAAACAGAAGAAATGGAAACTCTGCATTCTAATAATGATAGTCTGCCCAAGGGTTTGGCCCCTCTAGAAGAACTGTTTGATTTTGATGATGTGGCCAACAAACCGAAACTGGAACCTGTAGAAACTGAAGTGGAGGAATGTAATATAGGCAGTGAAGAAAAACCGAGATCGATCAAACTGTCTAAAACTTTACCAGCTCACATTAAACTCAAATACTTAGAGTTGTTTAAAGAATTTTCTGATGTTTTTGCATGGAGTTACGAAGATCTTAAATCCTATGACACTGAAATACTACAACACAAAATCCCTCTTAAAGAAAACCAAAAACCATTCAAACAGAAACTGCGCAGAATCAACCTCGTCCAGTTGTCATTGGTTAAGAAGGAAATTATAAAGATGCACGATGCTGGTATTATTGTCCCAATTAGATATTCTGAGTGGGTATCTAATCTGGTGTCAGTTAGGAAAAAGACTGGAGAAATCAGGCTTTGTATAGACTTCAGAAATTTAAACAAAGCTTCATTAAAGGATAACTACCCTTTGCCCAAGATGGATCATATTTTGCAAAGGGTGGTAGGGTCTAAAAGAATTTCTTTGCTGGATGGCTATTCAGGGTATAATCAAGTCCTAGTCCACCCTGATGATCAATTAAAGACAACTTTTACTACACCTTGGGGCACTTTCATGTATGTGAAAATGCCTTTTGGTTTAATGAATGCTGGAGCAACCTTTCAGAGAGCCATGGACATAGCATTCTCGGAAGAATTGGGCTTCTTCATCATTATCTATCTTGATGATGTGACTGTGTTTTCAAAAACAGATGAAGAACACTTAGAACATTTGAGGAAAGTTTTCGAGAAGTGCAGAAGGTTTGGGATATCTTTGAACCCCAAGAAGACTTTATTTGGTCTCCAAGAAGGTAAGCTTCTTGGACATATCATTTCGGAGCAGGGCATAAAGATAGATCCCATGAGGATTGAGGCCATATTGCAAATCTCCCATCCTCGGAATATCAAAGAGTTGCAGTCTTTCATTGGAAAGATAAACTTTTTGAGAAGGTTCATCCCCAACTTGGCTGAGCTCCTTAGGGATATCACAAACATGTTAAAAAAGGAGCAAGGGGTGAAATGGACCTCGGAAGCAAAGACATCCTTTGAACTGGTCAAACAACCGTTAACCAAAACACCGGTTCTCATAAGTCCTGATTTTTCCAAAGATTTTTATATCTTCTCATTTGCATCAGAACATACTATAGCTATTGTCCTTTTACAGAAAAATCCACAAGGACAAGAGCATCCCATTGCATTCTTTAGCAAGGCATTGAGGGATGCCCCTTTGAGGTATAACATTATGGAAAAACAGGCTTTTGCTTTGGTAAAATCTTTAAAAGACTTCAGGGTATACATCCTTCACTCACACATCATTGCCTTTGTCCCAAATTCAGTTGTAAAAGACATTCTAACCCAGGATCCAGATGGTAAGAGAGGTAAGTGGATTGCTGTTATTATTGAATATGATTTAGAGATTAAACCCACTAAGCTTATCAAAGGTCAGGGTCTAGCTAGGTTAATGGCTGAATCAAATTGTGAAGTTCTTGATATTAATATGATTAATGCTTTGGATGACCAAGAAGAATTCTCAACTCCCATTGTTGAATATCATTTTGCGAATTCTCCTTGGTATGCTGATATTGTTTATGTTTTACTTAATTTAAACACACCTCCTGGTTTATCCAAAACAAAGGAAAGATTTCTAAAGTTAAAAGCTGTAAACTATTGCATTATTGATAAATGTCTTTATTGGAAAAATGCTAGTGGTATATTGCTTAAATGTTTGCCTGAGTTTGATGCAGAAAAGATTAAGCAGGAATTCCATGAAGGAGAGTGTGGAGGCTATCTGTACTGGAAGTCAACAGCCAACAAAATTTTGAGGGCTGGTTTCTATTGGCCTACTCTTTTCCCTGATGTGCACAAAATGACAACCACTTGCCATAAATGCCAATTGTTCGAGGGCAAGAGAAAATTACTACCCCTTCCTCTGCATCCAATTACTGTTGAAGCCCCTTTTCAACAGTGGGGACTTGACTTCATAGGAGAAATCCACCCACCATCCTCTGCCCAACACAGGTGGATCCTTACTGCCACAGACTATTTCACTAAGTGGATAGAAGCCATTCCTTGTAGACGAGCCAATTATTCGGTTATCATAAAATTCATAGAAACCAATATCCTTTCCAGATTTGGCTGTCCTACAAAGATCATCACAGACAATGCAGCAGTATTTGGGTCAAAGAAAATGGTGGAATTCTGTCATAAATACCAGATAACATTGGGACACTCCACAGCCTATTATCCTCAGGGTAATGGACTTGCAGAGTCTTCCAACAAAAGCTTAGTGAACATGATAAAGAAACTGTTGGAGGACAACAAGAAGTCTTGGCACATAAAGCTGATCCATGCACTTTGGGCTGACAGATTAACATTGAAGAAATCCATTGGTATGTCACCCTTCCAGCTTGTGTATGGTACAGATGCAATTTTTCCTAATAGCCTTGGTGTACCAGTTATGAAGTTAATTCAAGAGCTCCAGACTGAAGAAAATGACATAATCAGAAGAATAAATCAGACCATTCATCTTCAGCAAACCAGAGAGGAAGTGTACAACAAAGCATTACAGAAGCAAGACAATATCAAGAAGATATTTGACAGAAGAACAAAGGCCAACAATTTCAAAATTGGGGACAAAGTTTTAAAGTGGGACTCAAAGAGGGAGGACAAGGGAAAGCATGGTAAATTTGACAATCTGTGGCTTGGCCCTTACTCCATTCATTCAGTTGCTGGGAACAATGCATTCTTCTTACAAGAACTGAATGGAACAGAATTGTTTGGGGGTCCTGTCAATGGCAGGATGCTTAAGCATTACCTGTCTTAAATTATTTCATGTTTGAAGCCTTTTTACCTTTTTTCCGCCGTAAATATTTCATCCACCATTGCATTTAAAGTTATGAAAAATCAAAAAAATACAAAAACAAAGAAAGAAAGAAAAGAGGGCAGAAATGAAAACAAGAAAGGCAAGGCCCCATGCCAAAAAAGAGAAATAAATCTGAAAGTGTGCAAGCCTAAATGCCACTCCTTGAAACACACTTCTAATTGGTCAAACTGTTTAATCTTGACTAATTAGCTTTCAATTTTCTGCTAATAGGGTAGCAAATTTGATTTTCCAAACTGTTTAATCTTGGCTTATCAGTAGATAGAGTAGGGTAGAAATTAAGGTTCAAACCAGCTCAAAATCCAAACCAAAGTTTCCAAAGAGATGACTCAAAACTACTCCAATTTCTGAGTCAAAGAGAAAAGACCTGGTTCTAATTCGCTCAAAACTTGAACCAGAGGAAACATAAAGATAGCTCACTAAAAAGAAAAAACAGAGCTGTGAATATAAGAGAAGGCCATAATGAGAAATTTTCAGATCTTAAGCCTTCTGTTTTGATTTAAAATTTTCTGCAAATAATAATCTATGTGCAGCTTGTCTTTATGCCATAGATCATAGCAAGTCAGACAACTCAATCTTGACTTGGCTATTTTTAAATTTATGTTGTAGAATTTAGTGAATGAAAGTTTGTTGGACTGTTTAATCCCAACAGACAGTAGAATAGGTAGAGAAGCATCTGAGCTCAACTGTTTAATCTGAGTTCAGGGAGAAATAAGGAGCAGAAATAGATTAGATTTCCTGTTTTCAAAAGAATAAAATGTTGTGAATAAGAGTTGCCAATCCAAGTGCACTCTGATGAAGGAAAAATGTTAGATCAGTAGGATTGGGTAGGTAGAAGTTGTATTGATGAAATTAATCTCTCTTTCATGACTGACATTATTTTGTCCAGAAGAAAGCAAGAGAAAGTAATGGGTCAGACACCAGTCAGCATCCCAGAGAAATCAAGTCTGGATTCTTGATACCTTCAAGAAGGCACCATCCCCAAGTGGAGCCACTGTTAGCCACCCATATTTTTCAATTATATCAGCTGGTGGCTAAATATTCTTTGCAGCCTTCAAGAAACAAATTTAGACCTAAAAATTGTTGGTACTTGAAGTCTGTTGGTAAGATCATGAACCGCTGGTTGGTTCTTCATACTTTTCCTCCTCTCTGCCTCTGATATTCCATGAAAATCCAAGTTAGAAATTGCTGCATCCTCCTCCTTTTTCCCCTCCTTTGCTTCTATCCTGCCTTCATTTCTTCAGTTTCCTTTCATCCATAAAAACCCCTCTAAACCATATATTACCCCTTATCCCTCCATTAATTCCTTTTCCCCAAGGTTAAAAACCCATTTTTTAGCTTATCAGAGCCTTTTCCCTTTTTTTCAAAATCATTGAAAAACATATAAAAACGCTTATTTTTCTGAGCACTGCCTTAAGCCCTTCAGGCTAAGCTCCTGCCTTCTCTTCATCCATATGCCCCGACGCCAGAACCGTGTGCTAAGTCCGCTGGGCGCTTAACTCTTGGAATTTATTTTTGCCCGAAAAACACTGAAAAACCTGTGTAAAACGCAAAGTCGGGTTTTGTTTTATTTTTCATAAAGTTCTCCGCTGAAGAAATTATATTAAAAATCGACCGTCGATCCGTCCCACGGATCAACGGTGCGGAGCACCCCTAGCCTGGTGGACCCCTTTTCCCCACACCCGTCTCCAAAACCACGGTTTCATCCCGCACCACTTAACGTCAGATGGCAGTTTTTCCCGTCGGCCAGCGATTCCACACGCTGGCTGACACGTGTTCTCCGCCCAGTGCCAAAACCGCCATGAAAATCCCATCGCCCGCACGTTAATCCTCGTACCATGGCCCCGCGGAGGGATTCACCTCCGCCGTCGGATCTGGGATCACCCATCCGACGGTCGTTGATCGCCTCTCCTGCTCGCCCGTTAAATCTTCCCCGGCGCGTTCGAAGGCCGATCTCCGCCGTCGATCTCTGTAGATCGACGGCTTACATTCACTCCCCCGATTCCATTGTACAGTCCACCGTTTTCTCCACTGACTTTTCAAAAACGCTCCCGACCGTTGATTTCCATACGATCAACGGTTCCGATTGCTCCACTTTCCCGCACGCCCTCCGATGCAGTCTATCCATATAACGCAGGATTTTCTCATTTTTCTTGTATTTTGCAGGTTTTAAGGTTCTTTCGTCGTGTTTTAATGAAAATCTGAAGAATGAGGGTGACGACTCCCGTCCTTCTGATTAATCCAGAGAATCAACCACAGGGTGAAGAATAAAGATATCAACAAGGTTTCATGAGCCTTGGTTGCTACGTGTCCCTGTAAGGCCTGAAGAATGCAGTCAACATCGACGCAGGGAAGAGTATCAGATTTTGAAGACAAAATGAACCAGAGCAGCATTTTTATGGATAGATTGGCAGGGATTACGGCTAAGACGGCTACCAAAAGCCTAATCCCCGGCTTCGCGCACAGATTAAAGCAAAACCTAAAAGTGTTCATCAGACGTTGCCTCCACCGCCATACTTTGAGGCAAATTGATTCCTCAACCACCGCAGTGCCACCTATTGCCTCAGAATACTCAATCAGAGGATGAATTTATTGAACAAGATCAGATATTATGCCTCGGAACAACCAAAGAAGTTATTACTGCACCAGATTTAATGACAGAATATTTGCAGAGTAACCCTAATAGTACGCAGAGCCTCAAAGGTCAACAAAAGCTCCCTTCGATCTTACTTCATCAGTGTAAATGCATAAATGCAGTGGAACACCTGTACAAATTCTTCATCGAGCCTCCCAGGCCAGGAAGACATTAATTCTGCATTAAATGTATTTGAGATCTTTTTATTAGATCTCACCTCCTCATCCTTCTATAAATACTCCAGAAGAAGATGAGTGAGGGGTTGGATTAGTTGGTTGTCAATGTAATTGCTGAAGTGTTGTAGCTGTTTCTGAGTGGAAAACTCTGGACTGTAAATAGTGGTTTCATGGGCTCTTGGAGCTCTGCTTGTAACATATAGGTTAGGTTGTGAGGAGAGGTGAATTAAAACATTGGATCTGAAGATTGTAACCGGTTTGAAGCAATCAATACAAGCTGATTTATGGGATCCTGGTCTATGCCGATGGTGATGTTATTCTCACTGTAACTTGTCATTTTATTTCAGTTTTCAATTTGTTTCATTTTCCACTGTAAAGAACAGTTTAAACAGTGTTAGGACTTGCTGTATATCAGTAACCTTCTCTGGCTGAAAAATATTTATCCCAATGTTTTCTTCTAATTGTGTTATTTAGAAATGATTTAATTCAGTCTAAGCACAGAGATGCTGGCGTTCCCTCATCTTTTCGTCACTGCTGAATGTTATTTTTAAATGTTACTCTCATTTATGTTGTGGAAGGAATGAATTGAGGAAATCAAAGGTTAGCCCTGAGTCCCTTTCTTGTTTGCTCAACTATTTGTCTGTTTCCCTTAGGATGTGTCAAAATCTGACTAGTTTCAAAGTACTTATCAGATCTTGGGCCATTCTGTGTTATCTTGGTGATTGTCTTGGAAGCAACTAAGTAAAGAAGAACTAAGATGAGGAGAAAGGTGAGCCCTGCCCGCTAGTCTCTGCTCCAAAGGTTGCCTTCAAGTTTCCCTTTGTTTTTTATCTGTGTTCTATTAGAAGTGTATCAAAGGCTTGATAGTTTCAAAGTACTTACCAGATCCTAGTTTGCTTCTATGTTTTTCTTAAGTGCCTGGTCAAAGGCTGGCTAGTTTCAAAGTACTTACCAGATCCTGGGCTGCTCTTTGTTCTGCATCTGTTAATTCCCTTTCTTGTTGTATCACCTCATTCCATAAATCAAACTTTAAAGAGATCCTTAGGCCTAGATGACTTGCCCCATAGATTACTCTTGAACCTGGATGTTTCAATTAAATTCTCTTATGACTCCATAGCCCAATGGATTGAAAACTTGCCATCATCTCTCTTTAGAGTGTATGACGATTGTAATGTACTAAGAGCTTGATAAGCTTTGTATGAGGATTGTCATATGATTCCATGATACATAATATATAGTTGGGGTTTTCAACTTCAGGCTTTCCCAGTTAAAAACTGTGTTATGTGCGATTAATTATTTTTGTTTATGCTTCACATGTGTGTGCAATTAATTTTTCCGCAAAAGATTAACAAGTGGAATTGATTCGATATTATTCATAAAGTTAAATAGTGTGAGATCAGGTGAATCAACGACATATGCATGCTTAGTGCATATAATTTCTATACTATTAACCCCACTAGTCCTCATAGACTCCCTTGGGAATGCATTAAGCAATCCCAATCATGCTGATGGTGGACAACAGAGTTGAAACCTTCCACCTGGCAACTCCACAACTCTCAATAGACCTAGAGACTTCACTGGTAGAAGACTCTAGACTAGTATAAATATGCAGTGACCCATTTTTTGGACTGATTGAACAAATTTCAAGGTTGGTGGCAGACCTTTTATAATGAAATTTCAAATACGTTATCAGAACTTCAGCTTGATAATGATTTCTTAAAAGCTGTCTTTCTCATTTTGAGGTCAAACAAATTTAATCCTAAAGTTAAGAATTTTTTTCTTTGGAGATACTGTTTGAAAAATATGAAACTGACATTGAGCTTTTGGATTCTAAAATCCAGTCATACACTTTCCAAGACCCTAAAGAATTTTTGAAAGGTTTGTCTTGCCCTAAGAAAGAATAAATTGTATTACCTTTTGATTTTCAGGGAAAAGATGATTGTGATTTCAAGGACCAGATTGAGGACAAGGTTCTCAAAGCTAATGTTTGGGATACAGATAACCAACCAGTCATGAAAGGCCTAAGAAAATAAAGTTTACATCATGTTTTTGTTGATCCTATAGCAGATTACATGGAGGTCCTGATTGACTCAAGTTCCAGGCATGGATTCTTTACAAGAATCAAATACATCAGAAGTTGTCACTTCCTATGGTAGCCTTGAATTTAAAGACACATAATCAAGGTATACTATGGTTCCCTTTGACAAGCAGTCAAATTGTCTACCTATTTTTGTTACTGCTCAACTGGCTGCACTGGCACTATTGCATCGCCTAGTGTTAGGAATCTGTAATTAGCAAGATTGGCAAAGTCTAATCATAGAAACAACATTATTTCAACCACTTTGGGATCCTAGGATCTAGCCCTCCTGAATCTGGAGAGGGATCTCTCCAATAAGTGCAAAGATGGATTTGTCTTTGAAGTTTTGGGTAATGATATTAGGCTAGTTATGAAGGCCGAGGGTTTTGTTTTGTTTTTGGATGGTTGAGCATGATTATTATTTGAGGGGAAAGTTCTAAGTGCAAAGAGTTTCAAAGGTGAGAAGTTGTAAGCAAATAGAACAAGCTTTGGCCAGGAAGATAGATAATTGCAGGCTTTAGTCCATTGGGCTATGGAGTCATAATAGGGTTTAATTGAAACAATCAGGTTCAAGAGTGGTCCATGGGGCAAGTCATCTATGTCTAAGGATCTCTTTAAGGTTTGATTTATGGAATGAAATGAAACAATAAGAAGGGGAATTAAACAGATGAAGAACAAAGAGCAACCCAGGATCTGGTAAGTACTTCGAAACTAGCCAGCCTTTGACAAACACTTAGGAAAGACATAAAAGAAATCTAGGACCTAGTAATTACTTTGAAACTAGCCAGCCTTTGATATACTTTCAATAGAAAAACATTTAAAAACAGAGGGAAACTTGAAAGGCAACTGTTGGAGAAGAAACTAGTGGGCTGGGCTCACCACAAATCCTCTCCTAGATCTTCTTTACTTGGTTACTTTCAAGACAAACACAAAGACCACACAGAAATGGCCTAAGATATGGTAAGTACTTTCAAACTAGCCAGCTTTTAATGCATTCCAAGGGAAAATTTCAGACAGTCTTTGGGGATAAAACTAGGACCAGGGCACATCATATCTTCCTTAGTTCATCTCTACTTAACATGAAATGAAAATAACATCCAAGAAAAATATTTAGCTAAGACAGTAGGATGAGGGAACGCCAACATTCCTATGCTTAGATTGAATTAAATCATTCCTAAATAATACAAATTTGGAAGAAAACATTCAGATAAAGATTTTCAGTCAGAGAAGGGTACTGATATACAGTAGGTCCTAACTCTATGCATGATGTTCTTTATAAGAGAATATGAACACAGTGAAAACAAAAATAAAATAAAAATTTACAATAAGAAATAACATCACCGTCGACATAGACCAGGATCCCATAAATCAGCTTGTATTGATGCTCCAAACTAGTTACAGCTTTAAGTCCAATGCTTTAGTTTAGCAATCATCTACACTTCCCAGACTAACTTATCTATCACAAGCAGATCTTCAAGAGCTAGTGAACACTATTTACAAGTCGAAGTCTCAAGCTCAAGTATATTTCAAAGTTTAGCAACCAACCTATTCTCATCTTCTCTAGTAGTATTTATAGGAGAATGAGGAGGTGGGATGTAATAAAAGATCTCCCAATATAATTAATACAGATTATTGACTTCTTGGCCTTTGTGGGGTTCAATGGAGAAGTTACAAATGTTTTATGTCTGTATTAATTGTTTTACATTTAAGATTAAGCTCGATGGGAGCTCTCATTGACTTTTGAGGCTCTGTGTTATGTTAAAGTAACTCTGCTGATATTTTTTCATTAAGTTTATGTGCAGAATTAACTCTCTAATTGCACTGAGGCAAATGTTTCTTTTGATCAATAACTTCAGCCTGTGTTTGAATGCTTTGAGGTGCAGGTGGCACTGTGGTAGCTGGGAGGAATCAATTTGCCTCAGATGTGGTGGTGGAGGCCTTTCTGTCTGATAAAAACTTATGATTTTCTTTAAACTGTATTTTAATTTAGAGGATTAGGCTTTTGATAATCAATTCTTAGCCGTAATCCTCATAAATTTGTCTTCAATCTCTTGTTCTGGTATGTTCTGTCTTCGACACTGATACTCTTTGTTTGTGGTTTATTCACTGTGTCTTGTTGGTGTGCAGTGCTGCGCAGGGCTCGTGAGGCATCAATTCCTTTGAAGTATTGACGAGACGTGGAAATTTAACCCGTGGATGGCTTCCTTTTAATGAATCGAAGGCATGAGAATTAAACCCCAGCCTTCGGATTTTTCTTTAGTATAATGGAAAAACCATTAAATCACCCTTTTTTACCAAATAATATATCCGGAATTCAAAAATCCTGATAAAACAAGCTGCATAAACCATTTTGGGTCACAAAAGGAACTTGCTGACGTCAGGGTGTTTGTGACCCGAAATTTTTATGAAATCCGCCATATAAAGCTCCCCAGGTCCGTTTTGGGGCCTGCTGATGTCAGGGTGTTTGTGACTTGAAATTTTTATGAAATCTGCCATATAAAGCTCCCCGGGTCCGGATTTCACGACCATACAAGCAACCAAACAAGACCCACTCCAATCAGTTGCTGTTGTGTGGGAACTGACTAGGCGTTGGGGACCAGGGCGATTGATTGTGGGTTATGGGCCCACACCATACCTTAGTTTTATCCCACGAAGCTGCTAAGTGTGATACAGCCTGGAAAATCTCTGCTTCAAACATTGGGGAAAACCACCCGATCGGGACCTTAGGACAGCACCTTATCCGTTTGGTATGGTGGCTCCGACTAGATTGAAAGGACCAGTTTCCTTATAACTAATGGGTTGGTGATGGGTTGATTTGAATGAGTTAAAATGGGACTAAATGACTGAAATAGAACTATCTAATTTAATCTAAACACTGATAAAGAAATTCTAAAACTAACCCGGGTATCATATGTGAATACAACTTGAAATTATTCCAATTGAACAATAACCATAAAAATGTGTTAAAGTTTAATTGAAATTGTGTAGTAACAAATAAAGATAACTCTGTTTAAGAATTTAAATAGAGTTATATTAGCATATTGTATTCATCATTTGTATATCATTTTACATACATTTATGAAAAGTGAATATTTCTAATATAATAAAAAATGATATATAAAGAAATATTATGAGAACGAAATATACATAAATGATAGCAAGTTCAAGAAAGTATCATATAACCAAAGAAATTAACGGTGAATAGATAAAAATACCTTGTATCTTGAAAGTTTCAAATGAAATGATATTATTTGATCCAGTAATTCCAATGCAAAATCAAATCCAAGGTACAGAAATGCAACTCTTTAAAAAGATAATTCCGCCTAAAATCACCAGATGTGATCCTTTATAAAATATGGAGACGTTGGAGTACAGACATGGAATCTCCAGAGTCAAAAATATTACAACTCGGGACCCCTTCTCCAATGCATGAGAGGGGTTTAAATATGAAATTACATGAAAACGGAATCCTACTACTACTGCCACAATCTATCAATTTAAAGCAGAAACACTATCTCTTAGTGGTCGATTCATTGCTTTTCCTTCTCGCTCGATGTAGCCAGGTGGAAAATTTTCAACATTTCCTGTACCTCTGATGGATGACTCATCTTGGAATGTAACTGTCCAACGTATGTGGCATCGGAGAATTCTGGAATCAGACAATCAACAACATTTGATAGCCATTTAATAGCTGATTGTTGATTGAGTGGCTTAATCAGATAGGTCCACATATTATCCCAAGATATTGTTTAAAGCTTATTGATCTGTTGATTTTTATTCATTATTTCTTCTTTCCATCTGCGATCAGTTTCTTTGACTTTGAGTAAACTACCTAAAACACAATCTGAAATGAGATTACATGCATACAAGCTGTCATTGATAAATTGTGTTATATTACCCATCATGCTTCTAGCTCTTGATATAGCTCTCTCGGCTTTCATCAACTGCTACTCCCACTCTGTAAACAGTATTTCCTTATGTCTTTCTTCTATCCGAGGTAGATTAGCTTCTTTTCCCTTTTCTGTATCTTGCCAAATAAGAAATTCAGAAATATTTTCATCGGCATCATCAATCTCTTTCCTGAGAGTAACTATGTCCTATATCAAAGATGATGTGATATCAATAAATGGCTCTGTTTCAGTTAATTTTGTACAAAAATTATTTAACTGCTGAGACAACAGTTTACTGGCTTGAATTGCTTAAGCTTTGAATTCATTAAATTTGGGAAAATCCTTGAATTTGTCTAAAAATTTGTTTAATTATTTTTTCTTGTACAATCTTTGTATTTTGCTCATTTTGCAACAAATTTTGTAACTTTGAAATTTCTTGATTCATCTGTTGCTGTTTGTTTAGAGCTTGTTCATCAACGTTCTTCTTTTCTATGGTCAGCTGCTCTTCTAGCTCTTTAATTCTAAGCTCTTGATTTTGAAATTGCTATTCAAGTGTGAAATGATGCTATTCGTCGAGTATTTTCATCAGGTTTGCCGTCAGTGATTTCTTTTTGAATATGTACAATCGGATCATTTCCTGTTGCTTCTTTTTGTGTCTATATAATGGCCTGGCCAGTAGATGACTATGTAATGGCCTTACTGAAATATGTTTCTTTTGTTATTTTGCCAGATTTATCTTCTATCTCTGCGTCTTGCATAGGAACTCTTAGTTGATCTAGAGGAACTTTCAACAATCTTTGCTTTCTGAATAACATAAATTTATTCATTTCTTCTTTATGAAATTTGGACTTGGCCAAATTATAGACTTGAGAAAAGTCATTTAATGAAACAAACAAATCATCAAATTCATCCGGTTCATGCTCGAATCGAGCAATCGAAACTGAAGAAGTAACATTAAAAGCTATCTTTTGTGGATCATACTGTCTCCCCGGGATTGTTGCCAATTTAAAACCCTTTATTTTGGCGACTTCCTTTTCTGCATGCTTGAAGTCATTCAAAGTAAAATGTCCACAATTGAATGGAAACGAAGGCCACATTTTTTTCTTACTATTGCTCAGAGATCTGGACATTCCTTCAACTGTCAATTGATAGGATATTTCTTGGGCTAAAAGCTTATCTGGGACAATAAGAGGGAGAACGTGGGGTTCCACAATACTCCCGAAAATCCTGACATACGTGAATTTCTCTTCTCCAAACCAGTCTCGTATTGAGGATAAGTCATTTTTAGCTTTGTCGGAGAATCTATGGGGAAAGCGATTGAAAATGGTTTGAAAGACTGGAATAAGGAAACCATGACATATCCTATAAACATGATCTTTGAAATGAACTTTCCAAAGGAGTTTATGGTATATATGAATCGGAGTAGGATCTTTAGAAGTCCATTTCCATCCTAACAAGGGAAACTCAGAATTGAAACAAAGGGCGTCTAGAATATAAGCACAAAAGAAAAAGGGTGTGGTATTTCCAGCGATTTTATCTTGTCTGTATTCGAGTATCCTATTAGCTATCCTATCAGAAAGAATAACAACCCAGTCCATAATTTCGGAATTGACAATAGCTAGGATTAAAGGAAACATTTGTATAGAAAACCTAGCAAAATTGTTATTGCCGAATAATCTACACATCATAGCAGCGACATAGCAGTATGGGGGTAAAAGAGAATCTACTGAATACATACCGGATGATTCATTTTTGTGTTTTTCAGGATTTTTCCTCCATTCTTTGATAGGTTTAGATTGAACCTTATTGTTATCAGCAAACACTTTGACAAATTATTTGTTATAAACTTTCTACGGATCAGGAAGATGATACATTGCCTTAATGTCTTCAGCTTTAAATGATCCAAAAGATGCTCCAGAAGCTGAAATAAACATTCTGTCCTTTATTTCCACATTATCGATGACCCATCGAATCACATCATAATAAGGAATGATGTTTTCTCTGGTTGCAATTCGATGTAGAAATGAATTTGCAAGTGTTCTATCAGTAACTTCAGAGTCGGAATCTGAGGTATCTTCATCAGGAACTGATACCTTTGCTATTGTGACTTTAGGGTTTTCATTCTCCAATAAATTATAAACTCCTTCCCATGTCATTCTGCCAAGCCCTTGACATGATGTATCTGTAACTAGTCTCAGCTTTGCTGGCTTTTCCTTTGAGACTGTAGGAATCTCAACAAACTTAGCGGCAACAGCAGTCTTGGTTCTCCTCATTCTCTTCAACATTTCTGTGTCTGATATTATTTCCCTCTGTCTGCGAATGAAAGGATTTGGTGTTCTTTGATTCTGCAAGGCAATAAGCTCTCAGTCGTGATAAACAAGCAATTGAAAAGAATGATTATAAAAATTATGGGTTCATGATTCATTATTTAGTGAATCCGTGTAACACTTAAATATTTTGTTTGGGTCACACTCATGTATTCAAAACAGAATCGTAAACCAATATTGTTTGATTTGCTATTCAATGTTGATCGTACTATTGGAGTTTTAGCGCTTGTGAAAATAATATTAAATTACCTATTATGAAGTCTTCCGATGTGACAAGTATATAGTATATGAATATCAATCGCATCGGAAGTATTCAAATGGTGTATAAATATCACAATAAAGATTTCTCCGATTTCCGATTATGTTAACAAAACCTCTCCGATTTCCGATTTGCAATTACGAACTTCTCCGATTTCCGATTACGATGATGGTATATCGCATCGGGGAGCTTCAATCGAAAAGAATGATCAATGACTTTTCTCCGATTTCCGATTGCGATATGGTGGGGTCCATCATATAAGGATTATTCTTATTTAAGTGAAACAAATATTTATTTCCTTTTGAAATGTATCTTATAATAAAGCGCATCGCATCGGGGAATTTTCAATTGTCCTCAAAGAGTTTATAAAAAGTGTTTCGATCATGCGATTGCGATTGATCGCATCGCATCGAAAAATATGTAAATTAAATAATTTAATTCCTTTGCGATTGGAGATTTGCGATTGGACTAATCGCATCGGAGATTTTTGAACATGTATGTAAAACTTCTCTCAAAGATTTTTCCGATTTCCGATTTCCGATTACTGTTTATGAGACTTTTGTAATTGATTTATTTTCTATAATAAAGTCTTTTATTTTTGATTGGATCAGAAGTTTTTTTGAATGTTGTATTTATTTGTACAAACTTGGTAACAAAGATATGCAATGAGTCATTCAAAACAATGAATCTTTATTTCTACATAAAAAGAAAAAGGGACCCTATTTCTAAATGAATTTTATTCTAAAATTTTTTGAAAAAGGAGGGTTGTTGTACAGTACAACAATTGGCGATTCACTGAAAGAAACAGTTATCTCTGAAAAAATAAAATGAACACTATATTTCTAGTAAGTAAATATTTTTAAAGATAATGAAAACTATCTTAGGATAATTCAAATAAAATCTAACTATGAAAAAAAAATAAAAATTATTCACAATTTCTTTCTAATTCCTTAAGAACAAAAACATTTTTGGGTTATCTCAAGCTTTGATTGGTGTTAATAATGAAGTAAGTGTATTTCTCCAAGTTTGGTTTTTATAATATACTCTATTGTCATAGGTATTGCCTCTGCTACTTGCAAACATTCATAGCCTCGACAGGGTTACCTTTTAACCATTAACTATTCATTGTCCCATCCAACTAAGATTATGACTTTTTAAAAGATAAATTCATAAGACGTATTATCTCATGTTTTTGTCTTTTACTTATTTATTTATTTTTTTTAAATTTTAAAAGCCATTGTTCTGGTTTGGTAGCCAGTTAATAACAATGCCATTCACTAGTTGTAATTAAACTGAACAAGCTGGCTCGTGATGAGACCCCTTGTCTTATATTTATAAGCCATTACCCTGTTTTGGTATGCAGTATTGGTAATGTCAGTTTTTATTACTCCTTATGAACATGGTAAGTCGGCTCGTGATGAGACCTCTTATCTCTTAAAATTTTCATATAATTTCTTAGAATTACATTCTAAAAAATCACAACTTAAATGGATGGGGTGAAATAGTTTTATCCTTAAGAATCAACAGATGACAATTTTCAGAGTTTTTTGAGTACCAAGACTTGAAAAATCTTTACTTTTATAGATAACCTTTCTCTGCTCAATAAACTTATAATGATTTACATTTTCCTCAAGTTTTCAAAAGATTATGCAAATAATTGAAATAATCTTTCAAAGTTTAACATCTTATTTTAAACTATCCAAAGACTGTGATCATCTCTTTAAAAATTCTTATTTACACAAAATAAATATTTATAATATTCGTCCTAAGAAATTTTCTTAATAGTAAACAGTCAATTAGAGACTTATTAACAACCTTTATTTACAAAACAATCAAAAAATTTGCAGAAAGGAATATGTACAAGTAAGAAGGGGTTACCTCCTTATGAAAATAATTTCTTCAAGACAAGCCCATTTACAGGAAGAGATTCTCTCTTTCCTGTTAAATCTTGGAGTATGAATGTATTTGAGCCTATCTTTTCAGTAATCTGAAATGGTCCAAGCCACATTTTCTGAAACTTGGTATGCTTACCTTTTTCTTCATGTGCTTTATCCCATTTCAGAACAAGATCACCAATTGAAAAAATCTTTGAGCCGGTAGAACTTGCATCAAAAGAAGATTTTACAAGCTGTTGATGTTTATCATGAATAGCTTTTGCTTTATCTCTATTTTCTTCTAGTTTAAGGATTTGATCATATCTCAATTGAATGGATGAAGAAGGATTTTCTTCAATAAATTGCACTAGGGCTAATGATGGAAGAGCTAAATTTGATGGTATCACAACTTCTTTTCCATAAACTAAATTGAAAGGTGAAGTTCATTGAAACTTTTTCAGTAATACGATCAGCCCATAGTGCAAAGATTAAATACTTGTGCCAATTCTTTTGATTTTGATCAATGGTCCTTTTAATGATTTTGATAAGATTTTTGTTAGTGGATTCAGCCAAACCATTACCTTGTGGATAATAATTTGCTGAATATTTTAATTTAAAACCTCGTTTGAATGCAAATTCCATTATACTGTTTCCAGAAAAATAAGATGCATTATCAAAGACAAGAGCGTTAGGTACACCAAACCTGGTTATGATGAATTGATCTATGAAATCAATAATTGTATCAGAATTGGCTACCTTCAAAGGGATTTCTTCTACCCATTTCGTAAAGTAATCTGTTGCTGTAAGGATGTATTTGTGTTGTTTAGAAGAATGAGGTACTATCTCACCAATAATGTCAAGCCCCCATTGCTCAAATGGTTGCTCAATATTTACTGGTTGCAAAGGAAAAGCTGGTTTCTTTTGTCTTCCACTAGCAGTTTGACAAATTTTGCACTTCCTCACATAATCATGAGTATCTTTAAAAAGGGTAGGCCAGTAATAACCAGCATGAATTATTTTGTGAGCTGTGGTATCACCTCCAAAATGACCTCCTGCTGGTCCATCATGCAATTCCTGCAACACCTTTTCAGCTTCAGTCTTTTCAAGACATCTTAATAGGATTGAATCATAATTCTTTCTGAATAACACATTATCAATGATCTCATATTTAATAGCCTTTAATCTTAAAGCACATTTGTTCTTATAGCTGAGATTAGAAGGAGCATACCCATTTTTCAAGTAATAGATGAGATCAACATACTGAGATTCATAATCTGTAACACTTACCTGACTTACTTGAATATCTTGATTTGAATCTTGACTTTCTGGTATGTTATGAGCTCCTGCCAATAATCTGCAAAAACCTTGTCCTCTAACAATCTTAGCTGGTTTAATATCAATATCATATTCTTGCAAAGCTGTTACCCAGTTAGCTCTCTTTTCTCCTACTTCTTTTTGAACTAATAATTGTCTCACTGTAGAGAATGGAACAATGATTTTTGTATGTGTTTTTAAGAGAAAAGGTCTGAAATGTTTGATTGATTTAAACATAGCAAAGGCTTGTTTTTCAACATCGGAATAATTAAGCTCAGCTCCTTGCAGATTTGAGCTAAAGAAAGAAATTGGTGCTTCAATTTTCTGATCATTGAGCTGTGTTAAGACAGCAGCATAAGATGTTTCGGTGGCCAAAGTATACAAAGTAAAATCTTTAGAAAAATCAGGGGTATTCAATGCTGGTGCATTAATGATTGCTTGTTTGATTACCCCAAAGGATTCTTTCTCTTTATGCCCCCATTTGAATATTGAATTTTTCTTGATCATATTTTGCATAGGTAAAACAATTTGAGAAAAATCAGGAATGAATCTTTTTACAAAATTGATTTGCCCAAGAAATGATTGCATGGATTTTTTGTTATGAGGTAAAGAAATATCAGAAATTTCTTTCACTCTATCTGGATCAATATATATACCATATTTTGACACAACAAATCCTAAGAGTTTTCCTTCATCAAGAGCAAAGAAAGATTTCTTTGGATTTAAGGAAATACCAAACCTTCTACATCTTTCAAATATTTGCTTTAGATCATGTAGATGATTGGCTCTCTTTTTTGAAAATACTGTTATGTCATCAAGATAAACAACAACTGATCTATTGATCAGACCTTTAAATGCTATGTCCATGGCTCTTTGGAAAGTTGCTCCTGCATTTATTAGACCAAAAGGCATTTTTTGATAAGCGTAGGTTCCCCATTTGGTTCTGAAAGTTGTTTTCAATCTGTCATCTGGATGAACTAAAACTTGATTATAGCCTAAAAATCCATCAAGAAAGGACATGAGTTCAGAACCAGCTACCTTTTGAAGTATCTGTTCCATGGTGGGCAATGGGAAATTGTCTTTTAAACATGCCTTGTTTAAATTTCTAAAATCAATACAGATTCTTATATCACCATTTTTCTTCCTTACAGGTACCATATTGGAAACCCAATTGGAATGCCTTACAGGAAAAATGATTTTGGCTTTTAAAAGTTTATTAAGTTTTGATTTGATTTGACCTTCGAGATTTGGATGAATCTTTCTTAACTTTTGTTGAACAGGTTTAATATCAGGAAGCATTGGAATTGTGTGTTGAATAACCGAAGTATCATACGTTTTTAAATCATCATAATTCCAAGAAAAAACATTTTTATATTTGTTTAGAAGTTTAATGAAAGCATTTCTTTCCTCTGGAGTTAAATTGAGTCCTAAATTAACATTTTGAGGATTAGAGTCAGAACCAAGATTTACTAATTCAAACTTCAAAGTGGAACTTTGAAGTTTAGCATTGGTAACTTTCTTGAATCTATCTTTTATATCATATAAGTCCTCCAATTTAACAACAGATTTTGGAATGGGATTTTCATTACCTTTTGAGGCAATTTGTAAATCATGATCATCCTCATCAATAATTTGTTCATCATATGATTTCTCTGAAGTCATGAAATTTAAAATATCTTGATCATGGTAAAATACTCTCCAATTTGTGATATTATCTGGAACAGATGGGCGAAAAATCAATTCTACTGAAAATCTATCAGGACTGCAATCTTCAGCAGGAAGGAGTTTAGATGCAACATTAGCTAACAAGTCAGCTGATGTATTTTGATTCCTAGGAATAGAAGAAATATCGAATGCTAAAAAATGAGTGGTAAGATCTTGCACTAGGGTTTGATAGTGTTTAAGATGTCCTGAAAGACAATGGATAGTATTCCTAACTTGTTTTATGACAATTTCAGAATCACCAAAGACTTTCAAGTATTTAACATCTAACCCTATAGCTTTATAAAGTCCTTGAATCAAGGCTTCATATTCTGCAGTAGTGTTTGTACACTCAAATTCTAACCTACATGATAGCATGGTTTTCTCTCCATCTGGATCAATTAAGATGCATCCTGCTCCAGCTCCATCACTAGATTTTGATCCATCAAAATATAATGACCAAAATAAAGATTTATCTATTGGCTTATCTACAATTACATCAGAAATATTTACAATTCTGGAAGAATCATATTGTGAAAATTTTTCTATTTGTGAAACAAAAGTATTTACAGAAAAGGGTGATTGTGTTGAAAATGCAACAAGATGATGGAGCTTAGTGAAATGAAGTCGCCTTCACTAAGTGGGCCCGCAGGCTATTTTTGGCGCAAAGTCTATTTTTAGACATATGGAGCATGGTCTAGGAGTTGCAGTATGCTATTCTTGGATGATTGGTCGAGTTGGTAAAAATACATGGACCTCTATTTTTAGACATACAGGTCGAAGTCTATTTTTAGACTGCCTGTCTAAAAATAGGTCAGTCAAATATTATTAGCCCTTAATAATATTTGGACTATAAACTTCAGTTTATCCTCTTGCAACACTTCAGTTGGAGCTACGGATGTGGTCCATGCACCTGACATAAGGAATTACGCTATTCCTAGGGGTTTGGTGAGCTCATGCATGGTTGACTTCAGTTAGAACTCAAGTGGCGGAGTTTGGTGGAGTTGATGAGACAGTTGGTGGAGTTGTGTTCCGTTTAACTTAGTTGAACTAGTTGTGTTTAGTTTAACTAGCTAATACACTAGTGATGAGTTGAGTGAATTAAATGTTATTTAATTCACTAATTATTAACTCATTATTCAACTCAAGAACACATCGGTTCACTGCAGTGCATGGATAGTTCAGTGAAGACCACTGGAAGAGGTAGATGAAAGGGTGAGTTTGCTATTAGTTGCGACATTAGTTGTGCATGAGATTTGCACAAGCATTGGAGGAGATTGCCCATGAGGATTGCGCAGTTGAAGCCAAGGATATTCGAACTTGGATCTCTCATTGAACCAACTTGGATTGTGCAGTAGAGGCAGGCAATTAGTGGATGAGTTTTGAACCTGTGACTTGTTCAAAACTGAGCTAGTTTGTGTGTAACCTTTGGAGACAGTACTGAGTACTTGTGAGGAGTATTGTACTGAGATTGTTACATGTTCTCTTCTATTATAATATACAAAATAGCTAGGGGTTTTCAGCTATAAGCTTTCCCCATTACATATTGTGTTTATGTGCGCATGCGACTGTTTCTATTTCCGCAAATTGTTGATCAATTGTAGAAGAGGTTATGTGTTATGCATGAATTCGAATTAATGTGTGACCAGGATAATCTCAGTGGATAAATCTTCATTATTCAGCAAATTTCTACATGGTATCGGAGCGAATTGATCATCGGGATCTATTGCAGTGATTACAATATTATTTCGGTAGACAGAGTCTGTAACGGGCCAGGTAGCCTCTAGATCCATCCTTTCTCTGAAAGGTGATATATCTAGTAAATGCCCTTACAGTCGATCTCTGTGCTAGAAATAATTTGTTCTCACAGATCCAGAAGCAGTTGAGTTTTTGAGTTTGGAATTCGAATTTTGCAGCAGCTTGTTTTCTTGGTGCCGGAGTTGAAATGTCTTTCAACGGTTTGCGACTCGAATATGCCCTTGAAGGCAGTTCGAATTATGTTGCATGGAAAGATCGGATGGAGGCGGTTTTAGAAGATAATGGGCTGAAGGAGTTCGTAGATATGGATGTCCAAAAGCCTACTGATCCTGCTGAAGTTGAGGCTTGGCAAAAGAAGATGGCGAAATGTCGAAGGATTCTGTTGGAGGGCATGAAGGATCACATTGTATCTAGCCTGCATGGAAAAGCTTCTCCATATTTGATGTGGAAAGCGTTGACAGATCTATTCCAGAGCAAGAGCGACCAAAGGAAGCTCGCGCTCAAGGATAAACTCAGAAACATTAATATGGAGAAAGGCGACAGTATTGCCAAGTACCTCACGAAGTTCACTCAATGCAGAGATGAGCTGGGAAGTGTGGGGGTGACTGTCGATGAAGAGGACTTGGTGGACCTGGCTCTCCTTGGTCTTCAGAAGAGTTGGAATTCCTATCAGGACTCTATCAATGGTCGGGAGAATTTTCCGATATGGGAGCGACTTTGGGCGGATCTCATGCAAGAGGAGATAAGGTGGACTACCAGGGACGGATCTTCATCAAAGGTATCTGATGAAGAAAATTGCGCTTTGGCTGCCAAAGCAAAGAAGGGGAAGAGCAAGAAAGCTCGGTCGGTGTGAAAGGCGAAGCAAGACATGTCCAAGGTGAAGTGTTTTCCTTTGTCACCGACACAGGACACTATGCCACAAATTGTCATGAGAAGAAGAAAAATAAGAAGAGCTGGTCTACTTGTGGGAGAAGCATTAGCCCTCCCGATTCGAAGCTATTTTTCAGCGATCGCATGCTGGGTCTCAAGTGTGATGGGATCAGTATGGTTCTTGGATAGTGGTGCATCTTTTCACATGACAGGAGATCGATATTTGTTTTCAGATCTGGATGAGAAAGATCTTGGAGTGCACATCGAGATGGGCGATGATGGTAGATATAGTGCGACCAATATCGGTACCATTTCCTTTGAGAGGGAGTTTGGTAAACCCTTCGTATTGAAGGAAGTGATGCATGTTCCAGGATTGAATAAGAATCTGATCTCTGTGGCGATGTTGGAAGACAAGGGGTATGATGTTGTCTTCAGTGAGGGAAAGGCTTTCCTGCGCAGTAAGACAACTGGAGAAACCCGGAAGATAGGGGTTCGAATCAAGAACCTTTATCAGTTGCAAGTAGATGGCTGCGCAGCAATGGCATGCAAGGCGGAAGGAGTGGGTGAGGCGGGATGATGAGGGTGAGGCTGGCACGGGGGAGATTGGCCCACACCTGTGATGCTTTGAAATCTTTTGCGGCGATTTCTCTGGACACAGGGCACTCTTGCGCAGTCAGATCGGTGCAAGGGGTGTACTTTAGGGAAGTATGTGAAAGCCACCTTTCACGAGAAGGATAGTCGCGCCACGACGATCCTTGAGAGAGTTCACACAGACGTGTGTGGTCCTTTCTCTGTAGCTTCGACAACAAAGCACAAGTACTATGTGATCTTTGTGGATGATTTCTCTCGGAAGTGCTGGATCTTCTTCATGCAGAAGAAGAGCGAGACATATTCAAAGTTCTGTGAATTCAAGGCGCTGGTTGAGAAGGAATCGGGGAAGCATGTGAAGGCTCTTAGGAGCGACAATGGTGGTGAATTCATATCTGCTGAATTCAAGGACTTTTGCAGCGCAGAAGGGATTCGGAGAGAGCTCATCGCACCCCATAACCCACAGCAGAACGGGGTGGCTGAGCGAAAGAACAGAACGATCGTGGGTGCTGCACGGGCGATGTTGCATGATCAGGGCCTACCCCTTCACTTGTGGGGTGAAGCATGCAATATCTGCGATATATGTACCAGAACCGTTGTCCTCACAAGATGGCAGCATGAGTACTGCTTGGAGGAGGCGTTTTTACGATAAAGTTTGATGTTTCCCATTTGAGGATTTTTGGTTCACTTATCACACTTGCATGCTTGTGAAGGATGCAGAAGAAGGCTGGATCCCGGCCAGCGAAGGTTGGAATATTTGTGGGGTACACTGATACACCTCATAACTATCGAGTGTATGTGCCAGACAGTCGCAAGACTGTTGTGCGACGGGATATAAAATTTCAGGAGGAGAAAGCCATGCAGTGTTCGCTTGAGAGGGAGCCACACTTGCATGCAGATGAGGAGCTGTTAGTTCCTAAGGAGGAGCTTCCGGATGTGGATCAGCCACAAGAGGAAGTTCAGGAGGTGGAAGAAACCACTCATGCAGCGCCAACCATCAGAGGGCGCAAGCGCACTACAGAAGCTGAGCGACTGGCTCGAGATGCAGAGAAGGTTGTAGGACCACCTACAGCACAGCGCAGACAGAGACAGTCACCGGACTGGTACACTGGATACATGGCTCTTATGAGAAAATGTGTCGTGATAGAGCCATCCTCTTTCGAGGAAGCTGTGGAGGATCCCGCATGGGTAGATGCCATGGTGGAAGAGTATGATTCGATTGTCAGAAACAGTGCATGGGAGATTATCCCGAGGCCGGAAGGGAAATCAGTGGTGGGTTCGAGATGGATCTACAAAGTGAAGCAGGCAGCTGACGGGAGTGTGGAGAAGTACAAGGAAATATTTGTTGCCCGAGGCTTTTCACAGATCGGATCGATTATGTGAGGGAGACCTTTGCACTTATGCAGGTACTCTTCCATACGGACGATCCTAGCTCTCTCGTATGAGATGGGGTGGCACATCCATCGAGATGGATGCTGTTGCGTTCCTCGATGGAGTCATTGAGGAGGAGTGTATAAGAGCAGCAGAGGATTTCGAGATCTTCAGCGTTGGAGTCGCATATTCATGAGCTCAAGGGAAACCTTGTACGGAGTTGAGCAACTGTAATGGTACACATGGATAAACGATTATTTTACAGGACTTGGATTCTCGAAGAGTAGGCGGATCAGACATGCAGTTGTGGTGGAGAGAGGAGTTGATCATTGTATTGTATGTAGATGATCTTGATTTTGTGGAGTGATAGCGTGATGCTGTGCAAGGAGGAGGATCTTGCACTAGAGTTTGAGATGAAGGACCTGGGCATCCTTCATTATTTCCTGGGATTGGAGATTTGGCAGCGCAGTGGAGGACTGTTTGTTTCTCAGGGCAAGTATGCCCGGGAGATTCTGGAGAGGTTCAACATGCATGGCTGCAAGCCTGTTGACACTCCTCTTTCTGGTGGTTGGAGGAAGGAGGATGCTACTTCAGCGGAGGTAGTGGATGCCACTGTCTATCGAGAGTTGGTGGGGTCGCTTATGTATCTGGTCAATACACGACCCGATATATGCTATGCTGTTAACCAGCTTTCGCAAGCTATGGTTAAGCCTACCAAGCTCTTCTGGAAGGCAGGTAAGCATGTATTGCGTTATCTTAGTGGCACATGGGGATATGGTCTATGGTACAGACAGGAGGATGGAGCGAAGCTTTCCAGCTTCACTGATGCAGATTGGGCAGGGAGCCCAACGGACCGGAAGAGCACATCTGGAGGAGTTTTCAGCATTGGGTCGACAGCAGTTTCCTGGTACAGCAGGAAGCAGAGATCCGTGGCACTCAGTTCAGCAGAGGCCGAGTACATGGCAACAAGCTTGGCTGCATGCGAGGCTATTTGGATGAGGAAGATCCTCGTTGGATTGTTCGGGTTGCACTTGGAGCCTACTGTGATTTATTGTGATAACCAGAGTTGCATTAAACTCTCGGCTAATCCAGTATTTCATGATAGATCCAAACACATCAACATCAGGTACCATCATATCATAGATTGTGTGCAGCGGAGAATCATGTTACTTTCATATATTCCCACGGAGGATCAGGATGCTGACATCTTGACGAAGGCGCTCACCAGGAGCAAATTCGAATTCCACAGAGGCAGGATAGGGGTTGCAGATAATCCATATCTTGTTGAGAGGGAGTGTTGAAAATGCAAAAAGATGATGGAGCTTAGTGAAATGAAGTCGCCTTCACTAAGTGGGCCCGCAGGCTATTTTTGGCGCAAAGTCTATTTTTAGACTATGTCTATTTTTAGACATATGGAGCATGGTCTAGGAGTTGCAGTATGCTATTCTTGGATGATTGGTCGAGTTGGTAAAAATAGGTGGACCTCTATTTTTAGACATACAGGTCGAAGTCTATTTTTAGACTGCCTGTCTAAAAATAGGCCAGTCAAATATTATTAGCCCTTAATAATATTTGGACTATAAACTTCAGTTTATTCTCTTGCAGCACTTCAGTTGGAGCTACAGATGTGGCCCATGCACCTGACAGAAGGAATTACGCTATTCCTAGGGGTTTGGTGAGCTCATGCATGGTTGACTTCAGTTAGAACTCAAGTGGCGGAGTTTGGTGGAGTTGATGAGACAGTTGGTGGAGTTGTGTTCTGTTTAACTTAGTTGAACTAGTTGTTTTTAGTTTAACTGGCTAATACACTAGTGATGAGTGGAGTGAATTAAATATTATTTAATTCACTAATTATTAACTCATTATTCAACTCAAGAACACATCAGTTTACTACAGTGCATGTACAGTTCAGTGAAGACCAGTGGAAGAGGTAGATGAAAGGGTGAGTTTGCTATTAGTTGTGACATCAGTTGTGCATGAGATTTGCACAAGCATTGGAGGAGATTGCCCATGAGGATTGCGCAGTTGGAGCCAAGGAGATTCGAACTTGGATCTCTCATTACACCAACTTGGATTGCGCAATAGAGGCAGGCAAATAGTGGATGAGTTTTGAACCTGTGACTTGTTCAAAACTGAGCTAGTTTGTGTGTAACTTTTGGAGACAGTACTGAGTACTTGTGAGGAGTATTGTACTAAGATTGTTACATGTTCTCTTCTATTATAATATACAAAATAGCTGGGGGTTTTCAGCTATAAGCTTTCCCCATTACATATTGTGTTTATGTGTGCATGTGACTGTTTCTATTTCCGCATATTGATGATCAATTGTAGAAGAGGTTATGTGTTATGCATGAATTCAAATTAGTGTGTGACCAGGATAATATCGGTGGATAAATATTCATTATTCAGCAAATTTCTACAGTTGTGGTGCTTTGAATTTCCCAAGGAATGACTCAGCAGAATAACCTCTAAGAATATTGTTGTTGAAAGCCACAGGTTCATTAGATTGTTCAAATTCAGTGACAATGTGCATCATATGTTTTTCTCGTTCAACTTTGATTTGATTTGGTTTCCCTTTGTAAGGAAGCCACATATGTGAATAATCAGTTGCGATATAACCATTAAGTTTTGCAGACCAGTCCCTGCTTAAGACTAATCCATAGAATTCAGGAATATCTGCAATCAAAATATCAATTCTTTGGACAATCCTAGGATCGGAAGCTAGTCTGATAGTAACTGAATTGATTTCTCCTACAACTTGAACTTTAGAGCGATCCAATTGAACAATATGGACTGCCGATTTCTGTGGTTCAATATTCAGTTTGGCACAAACAGAAGTAGGCATTATATTAGAGGATGCTCCAGAATCGATTAGACAATTATGTAGATTCTTATTGTACATTTCATAAGTCAAAAGAAAAGGAGGAGTCTGAGAATTTTATCTTTCTCCAATGAGCACAGTATCAGTAGCATCTACTTTGTCTGGTGGCTTACCGGTCCCTTTAGCTGCTTTTGCAACTACACCACTTGGTAAAGGAGCAATTGGTGTAGCATTTAACTCTTTTAATAGCAACTTCTGCTGGTGTTTAAGTTTGCTGAGTTCATGTAAGGAAATGTTTGCTTTAATCTTTTTCATGTCTTCAACAATGTTATAATCCATAGGATCTGATACCACTAAAGTCTTTGATGTTGATGTAGGAGGATTAGAAGAAGATGGCTGATTTTGAGTAGGTAATGGAGAAGTTTTCTTTGCAGGGGATTTGTCTTTGGTACTTGGAGTTGTAGTTTTCTTTTTAGGAACTGTTTGTACAGGCTCCGATGTAGATTTACTCCTAGTACTTACAGGCATGGCTTCTTGATCTACCTCATTATCAAAATTAGGGAGAATAAAATCCCACATTCCATGCAATTCAGCTATTTCTTCATTCTCTTCTTCTTCATCTGATACTAGAGATGTATCTTCTTCTTCTTCTTCTTCTGATTCTACATTAGAGATTGAATTGGGAGGTTTAGATTCAACTTGATTTCTTTTGAAATTTCGGAATGGTTTTTTGGTAGAAGTTTCAGCTACTTGTTTTTTTATTTCAACCATTTCATTCGACATGGTTTTAAGAACTTTCTGTAAACCTTCCATGTCGTATGGGTCTTTGGTCTTTTTCCTTGAGTCATCTTTGAAGATGACCTTCTTAGATTTCCTTTCCTCAATAGCATTTTTCTTTTCTAGAGAAATAATTCGTTTTTCTACTGCAATAGCCTCTTTCATATTCTCGGCTAACGTAGGTTTTGCAGCTCTATCTACAAAAATTGCTATGTTTGAGGGCAAAGCAGTTATGTACCATTCACTTCTGACTTGTTCACTAGGCTTTGAATCTGTATGGATTTTGTTCAAAAGTTTGTTGAATCTAGCGTTGAAATCTTTAATGGGCTCCTTGGGTTCTGTCTTCAAATTTGAGAGATCGTTGATTAAAGTAGCTATCGATTTGTCATATCCAAATTTGGTTAAAAAATGATCTGCAAAAATAGCCCAACTTGTTATGGATCCTAAAGGTAATGAAAAGTACCAAGATCCTGCTACCCCTTGAAGAGTATAAGGGAATAGTCTGACTACAACATCTTCTTCTACGACTCCATTCAAGTTTACAGCTAGCATAAAGTTATTGATGTGCTCTTAAGCTTGAATGTTAAGCTCTGGACTGAACTTTGGAAGCCATTTTCCAGGATTTTCAGGTAAATCATGTAAAGGTGCAGGCATGTTGATAGCCCCATGGTCTCTGTGCCATTATTGTAACAACTGTTGAAGGAGTAGTAGAGACTGGTGGTGTCGGAATAGAATTTGTTGGAATAGATGATGTTGAGATTGATGATGATTGAGCAGATGATGTGGAAACAGCTGCACTTTGTTGAGTTGGGGTTTCAGAAATAGGTAATTGAATATGAGATGAAGAACTTATATCACTTTCCGATTCCGATTGAGTTCTTCTTGTTTTTACTCTACTAGGTAAAGGGAATTCTTTTGGAGGAATACCAAGTTTTTCACTTTGTAGCCTAGTAAGAGGTTTTGAAGGAACAAATTTTGAGCTTACACTACCTTTAGATATTTCAGACTCTTCTAGAGATAATGAGAATCCTTTCAATTTATGGATTAAATCTTGTACTTCAGGAGACTCAGGATTTTGGTTGTCTGATTGTTTTGAGATTTTGGTAGTGGGTGTCTGAATATTCTTCTCAATTCCTTCTATAGGATTTTGTATTTCAGAAGAAATTGAAGAAGTTGATGAGGGTGTTTTTCTCTCAGAATGGCTTGTGGGTAAATATTTACTTGCCATTCATAGCTCAGGCCCTCCTTCTAGCGCCAAAAATGTTGAAGCCTAGAAAATCTCTGCTTCAAACATTGGGGAAAACCACCCGGTCGGGACCTTAGGACAACTCCTTATCCGTTTGGTATGGTGGCTCCGACTGGATTGAAAGGACCAGTTTCCTTATAACTAATGGGTTGGTGATGGGTTGATTTGGATGAGTGAAAATGGGACTAAATGACTGAAATGAAACTATCTAATTTAATCTAAATACTGATAAAGAAATTCTAAAACTAACCCGGGTATCATATGTGAATACAACTTAAAATTATTCCAATTGAACAATAACCATAAAAATGTATTAAAGTTTAATTGAAATTGTGCAGTAACAAATAAAGATAACTCTGTTTAAGAATTTAAACAGAGTTATATTAGCATATTGTATTCATCATTGTATATCATTTTACATACATTTATGAAAAGTGAATATTTCTAATATAATAAAAAATGATATATAAAGAAAATATTGTGAGAACTAAATATACATAAATGATAGCAAATTTAAAAGAGAATATCATATAACAAAAGAAATTAACAGTGAATAGATAAAAATACCTTATCCATCTTGAAAGTTTCAAATGAAATCTGATACTCTGATCTAGCAATTCCAATGCAAAATCAAATCCAAGGTACATAAATGCAACTCTTTAAAGATAATCCGCATAAAATCATCAGATGTGATCCTTTATAAAATATAAGAGGTAGTGGAGTACATAAATGTAATCTCCAAGTCAAAAATATTACAACTCAGGAACCCTTCTCTAATGCATGAGAGGGGTTTAAATATGAAATTACATGAAAACATAATCCTACTATTACTGCTACAATCTATCAATTTGAAAACAGAAACACTATCTTAAAATGGAATTGTTTCATTGCTTTTCTTTCTCGCTCAATGTAGCGAGGTGACAAATTTTCAACATTTCCAGGACCTCTGCGGGATGAATCATCTTGGAATGTAACTGTCCAGCGTATGTGGCATCGGAGAATTCTAGAATCAAACAATCAACAACATTTGATAGGCATTTAATAGCTAATTGTTGATTGAGTGGCTTAATCAGATAGGTCCACATATTATCCCAAGATATTGTTTGAAGCTTATTGATCTGTTGATTTTTATTCATTATTTCTTCTTTCCATCTGCGATCAGTTTCTTTGACTTTAAGTAAACTACCTGGAACACAATCTGAAATGAGATTACATGCATACAAGCTGTCATTGATAAATTGTGTTATATTACCCATCATGCTTCTAGCTCTTGATATAGCTCTCTCGGCTTTCATTAACTATTGTTCCCACTCTGTAAACAGGATTTCCTTATGTCTTTCTTCTATTTTAGGAAGATTAGCTTTTCTTCCTTTTTCTGTATCTTGCCAAGTAAGAAATTCAGAAATCCTTTCATCGGCATCATTAATCTCTTGCCTGAGAGTAACTATGTCCTGTATCAAAGATGATGTGATATCAATAAATGGCTCTGTTTGAGTTAATTTTGTACAAAAATTATTTAACTGCTGAGACAACAGTTTATTGGCTTCAAGAGCTTCTGCTTTGAATTCATTTAATTTGGGAAAATCCTTGAATTTGTCTAAAGCTGCTTGAAATTATTTTTCTTGTACAATCTTTGTATTTTGCTCATCTTGCAACAAATTTTGTAACTTTGAAATTTCTTGATTCATCTGTTGCTGTTTGTTTAGAGCTTGTTCATCAAATTTCTTCTTTTCTGTGGCCAGCTGCTCTTCTAGCTCTTTAATTCTGAGCTCTTGATTTTGAAATTGTTGTTCTGTGATCGATGCACTATCCGGGTTTTCCATCATTTATTTCTTTTACGAATATGTACAATAGGATCATTTCTGATTACTTCCTTTTGTATATGTGCAATGGGCTGGTCAGTAGATGATTATGTAGTGACCTTACTGGTAGATGTTTCTCCTGCTGTTTTGCCAGATGTATCCTCTATTTCTGCTTCTTGCATAGGAACTCTTAATTGGTCTAGAGGAATTTTCAACAATCTTTACCTTCTGAATAACATAAATTTATTCTTTATTCAACACTCAAAATTTGGACTTGGCTTAAAGTGTGACAAAGGAAAAAGATGTTTAATGAAACAAACAAATAATCAAATTCATCAGGTTCATGCTCGAATCGAGCAATCGAAACTGAAGAAGTAACATTAAAAGCTATCTTTTTCGGATCATACTGTCTCCCTGGGATTGTTGCGAAGTTAAAACCCTTTATTTTGGCGACTTCCTTTTCTGCTTGCTTGAAGTCATTCAAAGTAAAATGTCCACAATTGAATGGAAACGAAGGCCACATTCTTTTCTTACTATTGCTCAGAGATCTGGACATTCCTTCAACTGTCAATTGATAGGATATTTCCAGGGCTAAAAGCTTATCTGGGACAATAAGAGGGAGAACGTGGGGTTCCACAATACTCCCGAAAATCCTGACATATGTGAATTTTTCTTCTCCAAACCAATCTCATATTGAGGATAAGTCAGCTTTAGCTTTGTCAGATAATCTGGGGGGAAAGCGATTGAAAATGGTTTGAAAGACTGGAATAAGGAAACCGTGACATATTCTATACACATGATATTTGAAATGAATTTTCCAAAGGAGTTTATGATATATATGAATCGAAGTGGGATATTTAGCAGTCCATTTCCATCCTAACAAGGGAAACTCAGAATTAAAACAAAGTCTAGAATATAAGCACAGAAGAAAAAGGGGGTGGCATTTCCGGTGTTTTTATCTTTTCTATACTCGAGAATCCTGTTAGCTATCCTATCAGAGAGGATGACAGCCCAGTCCATAATTTCAGAATTGATAGCAGATAGGATTAAAGGAACCATTTGTATTGAAAACCTAGCAGAATTTTCATTACCAAATAATCTACACATCATGGCAGCGGCATAGCAATACGGGGGTAAGAGAGATTCTACTGAATACATACCGGATGATTCATTTTTGTGCTTCTCAGGATTTTTTCTCCATTCTTTGATAGGTTCAGATTGAACCTTATTGTTATCAGCAAACTCTTTGACAAATTCTTTGTTATAAACCTTCTGCGGATCAGGAAGATGATATATTTCCTTGATGTCCTCTTCTTTAAATGATCCAAAATATGCTCCAGAAGCTGAAATAAACATTTTTTCCTTTATTTCCACATTATCAATGACCCATCGAATCACATCATAATAAGGAATGATGTTTGCTCTGGCTGCAATTCGATGTAGAAATGAATTTGCAAGTGTTCTGTCAGTAACTTCAGAGTCCGAATCTGAGGTATCTTCATCTGGAACTGATACCTTTGCTATTGTGACTTTAGGGTTTTCATTCTCCAATAGATTATAAACTCCTTCCCATGTCATTCTTCCGAGACCTTGACATGATGTATCCGTAACTAGTCTCAGCTTTGCTGGCTTTTCCTTTGAGACTGTAGGAATCTAAACAAACTTAGTAGCAACAGTAGTCTTGGTTCTCCTCGTTCTCTTTGACATTTCTGTGTCTAATATTTTTTCCCTCTGTCTGTGAATGAAAGGATTTGGTGTTCTTTGATTCTGCAAGGTAATAATCTCTCAGTCGTGATAAAAAAGCAATTGAAAAGAACGATTATAAAAATCATGGGTTCATGATTCATTATTTATTGAATCCGTGTAACACTTAAATATTTTGTTTGGGTCACACTCACGTATTCAAAACAGAATCGTAAACCAATATTGTTTGATTTGCTATTCAATGTTGATCGTACTATTGGATTTTTAGCGCTTGTGAAAATAATATTAAATTACCTATTATGAACTCTTCCGATGTGACAAGTATATAGTATATGAATATCAATCGCATCGGAAGTATTCAAATGGTGTATAAATATCACAATAAATATTTTCTCCGATTTTCGATTATGTTTACAAAACTTCTCCGATTTCCGATTAGATGGTGGTATATTGCATCGGGGAGTTTCAATCGAAAGGAATTATCAATGGCCTTCTTCGATTTCTGATTGCGATATGGTGGGGTCTACCATATAGAGATTCTCCTCATTTAAGCGAAACAAATGTTTATTTCCTTTTGAAAAGTGTTTCATAATAAAGCGCGTCGCATCAGGGAATTTTCAATTGACCACAAAGAATTTATAAAAAGTGCTCCGATCATGCGATTGCGATTGATCGCATCGCATCGGAGATATGTAAATGAATAACTTAAATCCTTTGCGATTGGACTAATCGCATCGGAGATTTTTGAACATGTATGGAAAACTTCTCTCAAAGATTTTTTCGATATCCGAATTCCGATTACTGTTCATGAGACTTTTGTAATTGATTTATTTTCTATAATAAAGTCTTTTATTTTTGATCGGATCGGAAGTTTTTTGAATGTTGTATTTTTTTGTACATACTTGGTAACAAAGATATGCAATGAGTCATTCAAAACAATGAATCTTTATTTCTAAATCTTTTATTTCTACATAAAAAGAAAAAAAGGGACCCTATTTCCAAATGCATTTTATTCTAAAATTTTTTGAAAAAGGGAGGGTTGTTGTATAGTACAACGAGAGTGCAATCACCATTGATGACACGATACTCAGATCGAGACTGACGTCGTCAATATCACAGCCGAGCCCATAGTCGATATTCAACGCGCGGGGAGGGCGGTATCTCCAAACCGCTTAAGGCCATGTGTCATCTCCTAGCATGTGTCGCGCTCGAATTGGAAATACATCTTACCCCACGAAGGCGGTGTGATCAAAACTGCTTCGGTTTTGTACAGTGATTGACCGTAGGTTAAACCGGGGTTAACACCCTGCTTTTTATTCACTTCGATCCATTAAAATCCAGGTTCAAACCTCAGAACTGTGGCTCCATTAACTCATTCCCGATTTATTTCTTCTATAAGCGGGCTCCTTCCTTTGGACAAGGTTCGCAGCTCCTGTAGGCAGCAACATTATAATACCATACTGGAGTGCTATCGATCCTTCCAGTGATCGATAACCGATCATGAAGTATAGATCTAACTCATAAAAATAGAATTTCATTCAAACACCTGCACAATACAAAACTATATTACAAAATCCTGCGTTATTTGGTTTTACTACTTCAGAGGGTGTGGGGAGGAGCGTGGCCGTTGGATGGCATCAACCAATGGTGATGGGTCTAGCGCCTAGTTCCAGCACCAGGGCATATAATGGGGAAGTGGTTTAGGACTTAGCCCAAGGGGGCTTAATTCTGCAACATAAAACGGTATTTTTTATGAAATTTTTAATGTTTTTCAATGGGTTTTGAGGGTTTCGATAAGGCAAAGAAAGAGCCGTAAACCTTATCAAAGGGGTTTTGATGGAGGGGAAAGGGGAAAGAAAAAATAGAGGAAGTTTATAGGAATGAAAGGGGTAAAAATGAAGGTTAGTTTTGGAAGTGGACGGAGGGGAAAAATGGCCTTTAAAGCAATATTTCCTCAATGAAATTAGCAGAATCTCAGAGTTCTTAAGATGGAAACAACAGTGAAGATTTGGACAGAGGCATGAGGCCTTCAAGTGTCTTCAACAGATAACATTTCTTAGCAATAATTTTTTTTTCTTGAAGGCTCCAAAAATGATTTAGCCAACATTTGATATAACAAATTTTATAGCTGGCTAACACCTAGAATAGTAGAAAATTCCAAGTTAGATTAGGATAGATAGGCATGCAAATAAGCTCAGCCCTATGAGCATTTTTCTGGCTTTAGTTTCAATTTGTTTTGACAAAAAACAAAACACAAAAAACAAAGAAAAGATGAAAAAGAGGGTAGATGAAAAGAAGAGGTACAACCCCATACCCAAAAAAGAGTACTACTGAAAGTGTGCAAGCCTAAATGCCACTACTTGTTCATAAAGAATTCTTGTTTTGTCATCTAGCCTAATCATGGCTGAAATTTTTTTCAATTTATTGTTGATATGTTAGTAAAAGATAGTTGGTCAAATCATTCAAACTTGACTTGTAAAAAGATAGATTAGGATGAAGAATGCTGGTTCCACATGCTTAAAACTGAACCAAAGAGAAAGATAGGATTGTTTACCAAATGATAAATCACAGCCTTTTTTTTTCTTGTTTTGTTTGTACAAAAATAAAATTTGTGTGCAACTTGTTCTTATGCCACAACTCATGGTAAGTCAGATTGCCTAATCTTGATTTACTATGCTTTCAATTTCATGTTAGTAGGATAGAGAATAAAGTTTGTCAAACAGCTTAATCTTGACAAATGAGTAGACTAGGTAGAAAATAAAAAGAGTTCATTAGCCTAATATGAACTCTTAGAAGAGATAAGGGTAAAATTAGATAGTTTCATCTTTGTTTTGAAAAAGAAAAATGTCAAGGGTTTTCCAGTTCAAATGCACCCAAGGAAGGAAAAATGTTAGGCAAGTAGGTTGGGTAGGTAGAGATGAATTTGAGCTAAACATGTTTTCAGATTATTGAGATCACAACTACAAAGAAGCATCAACAAATGGAAGAAGAAAAATCTACCCAATGGATGAGGCACTGGTCCCCGTAAAGCTAGAGATCTAATGTTCTAGACACATCTTGAAAGGGAGCTGCCCTCCCCAAGTGGAGCCATTGTTAGTCATCAGTAATTTTTGCTTTGTATGGATGACTAAATGCTTATCTTAGATTTCTAGAAACAAAGTTCATGAACATTGTGAGTTCTAGAAATCTCGCTGCCTTCATTATCCCTAGGATAATTTTTTCGCTATCTTATCATCCTATCGTGTCAAGGTCTGCTCACTACTCCCAAAAATCCCATCATGGTCTTATGCTATTCATCTTCACCATGTCTGGTCACCTTTGGTCTCAAGCCCACTATTCTTGTGTTGCCCAACCCCTCCACTGCTACCTAAGGTCACCATTTTTCACATAGGGACCCCAACTCAAGTTTTCAAACAAAGGCCAAGTCAAAAGAGCCTCCCATTAAGTCATTTAGAGTTTCATAGGTTGTAGGGTTGTTTGAATGATCTAAGTCACTATTTTTTTATGTGCCAAGAAAGTAAAATCAAAGAGGAGGAAGATCAACAAGCGATTGTCCAAAGAAGATCATAAGATCTTCCAAGGAAGGCCTCCTTGGACAAACACAAAGTCTGTGAAGGAAAGCTACCCATTTTGACATTTCTGTAGAGGTCTCAATGTGGATATCAGCAGAGAAATAGGTAAGGTAATAGGCCAACTCATCACTAAAGACATCCGCAGCAAAGGAGAGGCATCAGGCCTATTTTCAGAGAAAACTAGGGTTTTTGAGGGCTTTTTTTGGTTTCATGACCTCCATGGTTAACTCATAAAAAAGGATTCCTAATGCTCTTACACATCCTCCTATCCTTAATATACCTTCATAAACACTTCCCATCACTCATATCCCTCAAAATCATTATTTTTCTACAAAACCTAGTCTATTGCCACAATTTGACACTTTTTGAGACTAGGCCAATGTTTTAACCTTTTAAACCCCTTCCCCTCACTCAACTCTTGAAATTCCACTTTCCCATACTCCCTAACATCTATCCCTATCCCCCAAAATTTCCCCAAGAATTTAGACAACCCTTAACCCCTTCATTCCCCTCCCTTTGCAAGGCAATCCTAAATCCCGTACACTAAACCATAATTTCCTCTTCCAACTAAGCTAGGGTTTGCCGTGGAAAAGAAGCATAGGAGAAAAGGATACATTTGATATATCATATCAGAAAGTATATGTACATACCAGCTCATAAACATCATGCCTCCCTCATTTTCCAAAAATTCATTCCAAGGGCCAAGTCATTTGCCACACCTAGGGCCAGTTTTGTTGAAAAATATGTTTATGATCAGAAAGAGATGAATTTGGAAAAAGTGAGAGAGGTTTTTGTCCATAATAGGGCCAAGAAGAAAAAAATCCTTCAGTTTTTACACAGGTATCATATTTTTGGAGAAATTTCAAAAATACAGGTTGCGCGAGAGAATTTCTGCACTGCTGGTGTGACCTTGGGAAAATCAAGTTTTCTCACAGCTAGAGTGTCCAAATGAATCTATTAATGAATCAAAAGACAATTAGAATTGAATATTTTTCCCATGAGCTATCATGATCTCAATTTGGAATTGAGGAAGGCATCCAAAAGTGTTTTGCAACAGCACTCTGCATTTCTGCACCATCATTCAGTACTTTTTTTAACTAGTCTTGGGAAAATCAACTCCAAACAGAAAAAAATGTATATTTGGAAATCAGACAAGTCAAGCTTTCCAACGAGATATCACAGGCCCAAATCCGACTTCGGAAAGGTCATCAAAACCTGCCTGCAATTTGACCTTTTTTTGACATTGCGTAAAAAAGTGGCACTGCGCAAAATCCATGGGTAGGACTGCCTAGCGCTGCACAAATTCCTAGGCAAGAGTGCCCGACATTGCAAAAAGTTCAGGAAGGTGTAAAATTGAAAAAAAGACTCCCTAATGCCTAAATTCATCCTTTGAGGTGCTTCCAAGATTGAAGAAAGTTGAAGAAAGTGGTAAGTGGTTTTTCTTCTTGATCCCTCGAGCAAATTTGCAAAAATCATCTTGGTTCTTTGGTTATTTAAGGTAGAAACCCTAGGTAAAAGTCACAAAGGAAACTTTCTCTCCTAATAACAATTCTTGTACCAAATTTGATAACAGGGATGAGTAAGGGATTTTAAGTAGTTACCATACTCTCATGATAAAACCTCCTCAAGCTACAAAGCCACTTAAACCCTAAGAGCCCTAGCATCCACACCTCTCATTCTCCAAAGTTGACTCCATCATCCTCTTGACCTTGTTTCATCAAGCCCTAATTTGAAAACCAACATCTCCTATCAGCATGTCAAGAGTTGACAACAAAAGTGGTGGTGATAAAGGTCAAAAGCCTTTGAGACCAAACATAAAGGAGGAAATGATGGTGAAGAAGAGGAAAGTGAGCACAGGAGTGGTGATTGGCATGGCACAATACATCATTCATCATTGCAAAAGTGAGCATAAGGTTTTCAATAAGATCAAGAGAGGCCTTTCTGTCCAAAAGAAAGTGACCAAGCACTTCGCAAAGAAGAACAGGCTTGCATGTGCCAAACTCAAAGAATCCCTCCTTGAAATAAAAAACATAAAAAGGAAAAATGAGCATGACAGCCTTGGAATTTTGGCTGAGACTTATCAGAAACTATCTAAAAATATCTAAGGAGGGTCTCCACCAATTTTGAAGGAATTTGGAGAATATTTTATTTTTTATGAATTTTTGGTCTACCGCAAAATTTGGGGCATCCTCTAAAGGTAAGATTGAAATTTTTGTATTTTTCATGACCTACGCATCATCCACAAAAAATTTCAGAGGACTTGGAGCTGTTTTGACCCCTCAAAAGGTCAAAAAACACCTTTCTGCCCCTCTTTTAGGCCTGGAGCTGTGAAAATGATAGACTAGCGATTTTGGCATTTTTGATAGGGTTATACAGTCTGGATTAGAAAAATACAAGAACTTTTGGAAAGTAGACTCTTCAAGCTTTCCAACAAGGTATCATGGAGCCAAATCTGACATCGGGAAGTGCTTCAAAATCTAGTTGCAAAAAAACCTATTTTCTGCAAAAGTGGCACTGCGCAAATAGACTGACATAGGCCAAAAAGTCAACAAAAGACATTGATTAATTGCAAAATAGTTTTTTAATATTTTCTTGGGAAAATAACTCCAGATTTGATTGAGGAGTTATGTTTTTATGTTTTTCATTTATTAGCTTATCTATTATGTGTCTTGGGCCTTGTATGGTCATTAAGCACATTTATGACATTTATGACAGGATTAGCGTTTCTGGAAGCCTCTTAGGGTTTCCACCTCCTCATTCGCTCCATAAATAGAGCTTGAGGTTCTTATGTATTGGTTGGATTTTGATGACTTATTCTGAAGAAATACATAGTCTCTTGGAGCCTTTGATGAGAATATGATGTCTTGGAGCTCATGCATGCCCTGATTTGTTTACTGATGGTGGAGGAATGTTTGAAGGATCCATAGGCCTGGTTGATGGTGAATTTTTCTCATGTTTATGTTTTTCTAGTTTTCCATTATGTTTTACATATTTCTCTGTTGCAGTAGGACAAAGAATTCAGATTGAGAAATGTTTTCTAATGGCACCTTAAGTTTGTTTCTCCTTCACTGCCTCAATGTTTTCTTCTGCTGAGATATATTAGGGAATCCATTTCTTGCTCTCTAAGAAGTTCTTAGCTTGTTCATTTCTTGAATTGTTTAGATCATTTAGTGTCAAGTACGATTTATGGCTAGCCTTGCATATTGTGGCCACTAAAATACTCTGTTCTTGGGATCACCTCTTTAAAGCAGCTTTGCCTAGGTTTGTTAAAGAAGTCCATTTGAATCATGCTCTTTGCCTTAGCTAAAATTGTTTCAAGGAAAATTCATAGCTGTAACTTTATATGTTAGGATTTTCTCTCCTTCTATATATGGTTATAGCTACTTGTGCATCTTAAATGTTTTTCTTCTCTTAATGATGGAATCTATGAAAGTTAAATAAATTTCTTACCTTTCTACATTTAATCTAAATGTTTGTCTTGGTTGATTATCTGCTTTCAGTCTGAAATAAAATGGATTAGATTTTGCTTATGCCTTTGATTCTCTTGCTATGCTCATAAATCTTCTAACTCTCTCAATTTTCAAGTATATAAATGATTTAGGTTTGTCCCTTTATTAGCTTATTATTTTCAAGCTTAATGTTCACCTCATGATCCTTCACAACATTAAAAAGTCCACCAACTAAGTTAAAATTGCCTTGCAAATGCTCTTGAAACCATTGATGAACTTATCATGACCTTGTTAGACTCCATTTCTCAATGACTTAACAATATTCCTTTTTTTCTATCTAAATCTATCTGAGCATTATACCCAACCAAAAACAATCAAAATACCCTGCACTTAACATCTAGCCTAAAATCAACCCAAAGCAGCAAACAAGTTCACATCTTTGCACCTACTAGAGAGATCCCCCTCCGAATCCAGGAAGCCTAGGTCCTTGGATTCCAAAGCTTGGTTTGATGTTACCCCTATCCATTTGTATCTCAATCAATCTAGAAAATTACGGGGAGCTAATAGCAGGAGTCTCCACCCTCTTTCCTCTCTCTGTTTTCTTAGCCATAATCATCGATTTTGCAATGGTAATTTCCTTTGCAGGGATGTTTTCAACCGTTTCCTGAATGGGTGGGGCCTCCTTGGGACTGAGTTGCTTTAGCCCTATGGAAGTGATGTGTGTGGCTCCTATTCTAGTAGGGGGAATGAGATACCAAACTGGTATTGAAAACAATACGTTTGGTAACACCACTGTTGCCAAAACCTGATGGGATACAAAACCAACTGGGGGGTAGAAAAAAGGGGTTTGGGGAGTGGCATAGGCTAGATAGGCTGTCGTGGCCGAGGACTCAGTGTTTGGGAAGTGGCGTAGGCTACATAGGATATTGTGGCCGAGGACTCGGTGTCATTACTACTTGTGTCTGTGTCCTGATTAGCTTTGGCACTTGATGTGGGCATCATGCACACTGGAGCCCCTGTGAAATTAGGTGATGACTCAGGTGAAATAGGTGGATCTCTTAGGAATGATCCTAGGATGGACGACGGTTTGAATTGACCAGGGCTAAATTCTTGGCACCGTGAAAGCACTTCCGTGGATGTATCTACGTAGGGTAGAATTACATCAGTGTTTGTTAGGGGTCATTTTTCCTATGCGTCAATTGGTCGACAGTAACGATGAAATCCTCATGGGGGAACATCATAGTGTGGAAAATGAAGGAGGCTATAGATGACATGGCATACATATAACTCTGATCAAGGAGTATATTATAGTCCAGGTGAGCGTCCAAGACTTCAATGTCTATAAGGACCATATTTTCGGCTAAGAAGACGGGACATTGTGGTAGATATTGACGAGGGTTGAAGGGTGAGCATCATATGCTCTAATCGTGATGACTAATGGTTTTAGTTCGGGACACCCTAACTTCTGGCAAACATTCTTTGACATGATGCACGTGGACGCACCCTCGTCAATGACACATAGGTGAATGGTAATATTTTGGACTGATACTGGTGTCAGAAAGGCAACCATTGAAGGAAGCCTAGGGGTGGCTTTGTCTAAGTTAAAATCCATTAGGCATGTATCAACAGGGTTGATAGTGCCTAACGCAGAAAGCAAGGCTTTCCGTTGTTTTGGGCATGACTACAATGCTAGTATTGCTTAGGTAATTCTGGCCAGCATAAAAATGTGATCACCCATTCTTCATCTCATGGTGGATTTACATAGGAGATTTCAAATCCTCCTCCCCTCTCTTGGTACATGGAGGATGGTGACCCAAGAGAGGGGTATGATTCCTTTGTTTGCTCCAAATATTCCATTGTGTGCTCACATAGTGTCTAAGGAGGCATTGGTGGTTGTCCTTAGGTGGCTTCAAGTAAGGAGTGACTTGTCCTTTGCTTTGTGTGGTCCCAGATAGTGAAATTTCACCACTCTTAGGAATGCGCACATATTGGGCAAAAAGGCACGCAGAAGGTGCTCTTCTCGAAGGATAATGTGTGCAAACATCATTTAAGACTAGTTCAAATTTGATTTTCCTCAAACCTTTGATATTTTTAAATACTTTCCAGATTCTATAATGTCTTCTAGCCCTGTAAATCCTTTGGCTTGACATTAATTAATGTCATCTTATGCTATACGATTTTCCAGTGTTAACAGTTGCCCCCTAATGTGTGAGGTCTAGAAAGAACTGTATAGTCGAAATACCTTATAGTTTCTTTTCTGTATCATGCGTAGAGAGAGAGAGAAACCTACGTGAAGCCTTGGGATTGAAAACACCTTGCACCGTTTCCAAGAATGACCATGGCCTAAGGGATCCCTGTAAGAAAATACAATTTACAATACATATACAAAATTTCAACGAGGCGAGCATGTCCCATGCTCGTGTTGCTATGGCTAGTTAAACAGAATTGACAAATTTATTTTTGTCTATGTCACTACTATGGTAGTGATGTTGGCGGTTGTTGACGATGACTGTTGACACCCTCAAGGGAATTTTTTATTTGAAAATAGGTGGAATGTGGTACCCATATGCATAAAATTGGTATGGAATATAGCTGCGCAATGTGCGCATAAGTGCTGGCTGGGACCGTCTCGTGTAAGCATTGTTGACAGAGACGCTTATGGAGCCACGGGTCTTCGACAGATCTGATCAAAGTGCAATGGTTGTAAGGTTCGATACCATATTGAAATGAAAGATTTTGTCGTAGTCAAATGTCAGGAGGATCGATGACATATATGGACAATGATTTCTCCCATAGTGCCACCCGAGGATGCCCCTTTGTATGGAGAGGGGTGATCCAAGGTACCGCTTCCTTTTTGGAATATGGGTGTTGAAGTCAAAAAAAAGGAGCCTCAACCGAACGAGGGGTCGCCGATAGGAGGGATCGGGAACCTGGATGTGGTGGGTTTAACATAGGCATGTTGGCGAGAGGTGACTGAAAAATGATGATGGGGATTTAGTGACCCAAGGTCGGAGTATACTTAAGTAGCTTGGTGGCACTCGTAGTTATTTCTGAAGGGGAAATCCCTAGAGTCAGTAGGACTTCCAGGGCAGGTGTAAACCGGCTATGAATGTCATGATGGTTTGTGCGTGGGGGGCTAAAATACTCCAACCAAGTGTGTTCAAGGACTACTGCCATGGGAGAAAAGATGAAATGAGAGGGTGAAGGGACGAAGTGCACCATTTGCAGTCTTTGTACACTTACCAAAAGAATAAAATAATGGGGTTTGGTTTGTACAAAACACAAAGACAGGTACCCAAAAACATGAAAGTGTTCACTCACTGATGGCATGAGGAAGGTGTTTTGCTGGGGGTGGGGGTCCCATTGGTTGGTCTCATGTGCAGGGTTGATGAATCAGATGTAAAGGTATCACAGATGGGATTATGTTGGTGGAGGTATGGTGGGCCAAATGCGAGGCGCGGTGATGCGCTCTTTATCTGCTTGTACAACCTGGTCGTCTGGGAAGGGGGTTTAAGCTTGTATGGTAACCTTGAACTTATGCATGATGAATGGATGGGCATGAGGTGCTTCCCAGACTGAAGTGGTATGGCCATAACGTCACTTGTGTTGTGATATATTGTCTATTGTGAGTGATGAGCGCCATGGAGGGGAGGATCTACTAACCAACGAAGATGTTTATCATGTGCAGGGTGAGGTGATGATAAACACGGTCGGATATGAGGACGCTATGGTTTATTTCTGATGGAGAAATGATGTCAGGATGTGCATATTTTTTTGGGACTCTATCATGCTGGGGGTAGAATGACACCTGCTCTGGAACTTTCAAGAGGTAACATTGTGGATGGTTTGCAAGCTTTTCCTGCAAAAACAACTACCTCAAGTGAAAGCATCTTCTTCTTATCAAATATTATTGAAAGGCATGAGCTTTAAAAAGGAGGATGAGAGAGGGCATACCTGCTGGCGCTGAAAATTTATTTTCTCTAGAAAGCAAATGCGTGGCATCCCTTCTATTCATCATGGAGTGCTGATTACAGTGCAAATTACAGTTTGTAGAATGGACCCTCTGATATCTCGTTATGGCCTTCCGAATTTTTTGAAAAGGGCGATAAATAGGTGAATATGGCCCTGATTGAATTCATTTGTACTTGCTAAGTTTTGAGAGGTCAGAGGATTTTGCGTAGCATTTCTTGCCATTGCAGTCAGCCAGAGTACCAGGGACTAGCGATACTATGCCCAAGTAACCTCCATGACGTCCTGCACTTAATTTTTTACAGCTTGATAATGTCGGGGTCCATACAGACTGGGTTTGTATGGACTTAAGGTGACTTTTTCCCTAGATTGTGTGGGCGATCTGGGCAAAAATGTGCCATCTTTGTGTGCAATTTCGAGGGACAAGCACGCAAGGGCGCTCTATTCCCCAATTTTAGCACACCTTAGGCACACCTGTGAAAAATATAGGCGTGCGCTAAGTGTGCCTATCTAAGGGATAGGCACGCAAAGGCCGAGGTGACAAAGTATTTTGTTTTTTTCCTTTTTTTGGGTTTTTTTCTCTGTATTGATGGGTACCTGTGTTGATGACAGGTTAGTGTTGAGGGAGCGGGACTGGCCCAAGATCCGAACCACTTTAGCTATTGATGCTAGGGTGCACCGTCAGTTGGCGCTATGGGGTCTTCTGGAGTTTCCTGAGAATGAGTTTCTTTGGTCACAAGACTGATTACTACGATACATTATTCAGCACTGGCGCAGGTGGCACAATATGTTCATGTTGCGGGGTATGAACCTGATCATCCATCCTAAGACGGATATATATTTTGTGACCTGGTTACTGCCTCATGATGAGGCACTGAGGTATCCACTCCCTATAGGGAGAGTGGGCTTGGATGGATTCTGGAGGCGACATTGTGGTGGGGCGCCTCTTACGGAGGGCTGCATCAACATTACATTAGTTACAGATGTGGTAGAGCGGTGCGTTCTGGCAGTGATAGTGCGGCTGGCGAAGTCATTTTCTCCGCATCGGGCGTCTGGCTTGTAGGTTGGAGTTTTGCGCCGGTTAAGGTCCGGGCATTTTTTTTATTTTTCCCATTTCTGTTTTGAAGGGATGGTGTCGCAATTTAACAAGGTCCAATGTAGATCTAAGTCATTTTCGTATGCCAGTATCTTGTGCAACATCATGTACGAGAGGGTAGTGCTGCTGAGGCCAATGGTGGTAGTGCCTATTGGGGGGCCACGGGAGCCACGTATGAGGAGGTGGGTTCCGGTGATGCCATGAGGCGGTGGTGGCATGGTGGGGTGTTATTAGAATTCCTTGATAGAGGTCTCATTCGAGGCCAACCCACAGATGTTCTTGCCATACCGATATGCAGGAATGGACTTCCAGGGTGACCCAGACATGGGTCTCATTTTTGGTTATGTTTGAGGGCCTGCAGGTATGCTTTATATGTTTTCTGCATTTGTTTGAGTATATATGTACTTATGTGTTTTGCTAGTGACATTGACATTATTTTGGTTACTCGTGCAGATGTTGGCGAGGTGGGCTGCCCCGTGGCTTGACTGGTGGGCCACGATTCTCCGCGACGACCTCAGGGTGGTCATGGATGAGGTGATGTAGGTGGACCAGGTGGTGGTGTTGGAAAACCTGCTTGTGGTTCTAACCCTTCTGGGGAGGGTAGTAGCTCGGTTGTGTTAGGTATCTGTAATTTATTAGCAAGATTGGTAGAGTCCAATTACAGAAACAACATCGTTTCAACCACTTTGGGATTCTAGGATCTAGCCCTCTTGAATCCGGAGAGGGATCTCTCCAATGAGTGCAAAGATGGATTTGTCTTTGAAGTTTGGGGCAATAATGTTAGGCTAGTTATGAAGACCAAGGGTTTGTTTGTTTTTTGGATGGTTGAGCATGAAAACAGTTTGAGGGGAAAGTTCTGAATGAAAAGAGTTTCAAAAGTGAGAAGTTGCAAGCAAAAGAACAAGCTTCAGCCAGAAAGGTAGGTAACTGCAAGTTTTAGTCCATTGGGCTATGGAGTCATAATAGGGTTTAATCGAAACAGTAGGTTCAAGAATGGTCCATGGGGCAAGTCATCTATGTCTAGGATCTCTTTGAAGATTGATTTATGGAATGAAATGGTACAACAAGAAGGAAAGTTAAACAAATGCAGAACAAAGAGCAACCTAGGATCTGGTAAGTACTTTCAAACTAGCCAGCCTTTGAAAAACACTTAAGAAGGACATGAAAGCATACTAGGATCTGGTAAGTACTTTTAAACTAGCCAGCCTTTGATACACCTTCAATAGAAAACATGCAAAAATATGGGGAAACACAAAGATAACACAGAATGGTCTAAGATCTGGTAAGTACTTCTAAACTAGCCAACTTTTAACACATTCCACGGGAAACATTCAGACAGTCTTTGGGAATGAAACTAGGACCAGGGCACACCATATCTTCCAAAGTTCATCTCTACTTAACTAATACTGAACATAACATTCAAGACTTATATTCAGCTAAACAATAAGATGAGGGAACGCCAACATTCCTAAGCTTAAACTGAATCAAATCATTCTCAAATACACAGATTGAAAGAAAACATTTAGATAAAGATTTTCAGTCGGAGAAGGTTACTGATATACAGTAGGTCCTAACTCTATGCATGCTTTTCTTTATAGAGGATATGAAACATAGTGAAAACATAAATAAAATAACAAGTTACAATGAAGAAAACATCACCGTGAACATAGACCAAGATCCCATAAATCAGCTTGTATTGATGCTTCAAACCAGTTACAACTTAAGTCCGATGCTATAGTTTAGCAATCATCTACACTATCCAACCTAACTAATCTAGTGCAAGCGGAGCTCCAAGGGCCAGTGAACACTATGTACAGATAGAAGTCTCAAGCTCATATGTGTTTCAAAGTTCTGCAACCAACCCCTCACTCATCTTCTACAACAGTATATATAGAAGGACGAGGAGGTCAGATCTGATGAAAGATCTATCATTACAATTAATACAGATTTAATGGCTTCTAGGCCTTTGAGAAGCTCAATATAGAAACTTACAAACATATCTTCTACATTGAATGATTTTCATTAAAGATCAAGCTCTGTGGGAGCTTGGCTATCCTCCGTGGTTCTGTGTGATGTGAGGGTTACTCCGCAAATGTGTTTTGCATTGAATTTCCTAGCAGAAGTAACTCTTTGGCTGATGGAGTGGTCTTTGTCAGGCTTCCATTTACTCTAGGTATGTCTTTGGTGTAGCTGCTCCAGTGGCCTATAGAATTGCACAAAGGCAGAATAATGATGCTCGGGCCTGCCATACCTGTGAAACAAATGCTTTGGTAACTCCGGACTATGGTCAAGGCGGAGAACTTCTCTGGAACATAGCGTAGATTAAAAACAGTATGGGCACTCTGTCTTGAAGAGTAATCTACTGATGAAGCTGTCCTGATGACTTAGTTTCTGTGCCTTGAACTCTCAGCCACTTCATTTATATCTCTATCCATGAAAACTGCATTTTAAATGGCCTCGGGAAGACTTTACAGTGCTTCCAACCCTGTTCTTGAATGCAAGTCCTATCAAGAACTCTTTCTTGGTATTCTTCCATGATTTCTTTTCTGAAAAATGGTCCTTTTCTGTGCTCTCTATCCTTATAGCAGGAACTGAAAAATCATGGAGGTCTTTTGCTGCTTTTACCCTGCAAAACACGAAACTTGGTTAAGAAATCTGTTGCATGGGATGGCGGATGTTATACAAAGGGCGGGGGAAATGATAGCGTGGCGGTGGCGGTTCAGAATGAAAAATGGTGAATAAAGCAGTGGAATGGTGAAAACAACGAACAAATAGGGTTTGGTGGTGAAGTGCGTTGTGGACCGTTTGATCGTGGTCCAGTGACGAAAATCGACAGCGGAGATTAAAACCATGAGAATGATATACAAAATGAGTGAAAAACATAAGAAACATGAACTTTTAATGCAAAATATGAAACTTTGGACTTTGGCAGAAATGCAAAGGAAATGCGTGAAATGCAATGGAAATACGATGGGAATGACATACGAGGTGGGACCTACGTGGTGATCGCAAATCGCAATCAGAGATCGGAGCGGGGGAAAATCGCAACGTGGAGAAACTAACTTGCGATGATATCGGAGGAGGGCGAGCGATGGTGTGATCGAGTCGCAATCGCAGAATATCGCGATGCGATCAATCGGAGGAGCGGGCGTGATCGGAGGATTGCGATGCGATTGATCGCATCGCAAATATTTGCGATCGATCAAACGCATCGCAAATATTTGCGACGCAATCAATCGCATCGCAAATATTTGCGATGAGTAATCCGAGCATTCACAATAGAACATGCAATTCTGCGATTATGCAATCGGCCCCCAAGGAATTAAGCGCTTGGTTTTGGGTAAGGGTTACGTGGGGAAGTGGTTGAGCTTGCGGGAAAAGGGGGCTTAGGCCTTAATATAAAGTTGGAAAGTGGGTTTTAACCCCATTTTCATGGGTTTTAAGGCCTAGGAAGGGAAACGATAAGGGGATAAAGGGTGAATTAAACTAAACAAGGGGCATGGGTAGAAATTGAAGGGGATTTTAGGGAGATTTAGGGGGGAGAATGAAGGTAAGTTTGGAAGAGGGGGAGGGGAAAAATGATGGTTTTGGAGTAGTTTCTTCTCATGATTTCAACAGAATTTCTGAGTATGAAAAAGGGAACAGCAATGAAGATTTGGGATAGAGGAAAAGGCAGGAGGCCTTCAAGAGTCTTCAAGAGCCAACACTTTTTAGCGATAAAAATTGTTCCTTGGAGGCTCCAATAAGTTTTTAGCCAGCATTTGGTATAACAAATTTTATAGCTGGCTAACAGGTTGCTAGAGAGGTTTTGACCAAGTGAACTCGTGCTGATGCAGCAGAGGCTCGCATTGCAGAACTGACAACTCAGGTGTTTGCTCTTGAGGACATCCAAGGTCGAGTGGACCGCTTGACCCAGAGGATGCCTACTCGAGATTTCATGGATGACTTCGAGGAGGTCTGGCTAGAGACAGTGATGTCCCGCGAGAGGGACTATTGGCCCACTCTACATCAAGTGGCGATCGCAGTTGCAACGACATCTCTGGTGGTGGTACCGGGAGCAGTGGTGGGTCCAGGTGCCCCTCTTGAGGGGGCACCCCCCTAGAGTATTTTTGTACACAGTTTAAGCACCCATTATGAGGATGCTTCCCTTATTTTCTTATGAATTTTGTATCTTTGGGCTGGAAATTGGGCCAACGACACTATTTTTGTACTCAGATATACACATTGTGACACACACATATATATATATGAGAGATTTTTTTTTGCGGCTCTACATGATGTATCACCTGTTTCAGTATATGTATTCTGTTATGCTGATGGATATCTATATTTTTGGTTTTATCTATGATGTTTTATTTGACATGCATTCCAGTTTAGGATATTGTTAGCTATGCGATTAGAATTTTGGTTTTGACTCCTTGGTACATGTGTAAATGTGATATAGTCAAATTGTTTGCTTAGTCTTTTGGCACGAAAATATTTTCTAAACATATGTGTATCTCTTGTCTCAAATGTTTGGTTTAACTGCAACACTACTAACTAGGAATCGAGGTAGACATGCATATGGCGTATGCCTTGATGGATGGCGTCACACATAATTCTGATGGTGACATCATATTCTGCCTGATTATTTGTTGCAGAACCAATGCACACCCTATTTGAGCAAAGTGGCTATCGGTCAAGGTGGTAAATGAGACAGGCAACTGCGGCTAAACTTTGAGACCATCTTGATGCTCCATCAACAAATCCGAAATAGGGTTTATGTTGGTGATCCATGGTGATACTTTGAGCACTTTTAAATAAGTCTTTGGGTCAAAAATTTTGAGTGGTTCGGTTTGTGTGTACTTTCACTCTAGGGGAAGGGCTGTCCTAGCCCTTTATGGGTGAAATTTCTTGAGGTAAAGGCCGTTTACGGGGTTATTGAGGCAGGTCCTGTCCGGTTCCGCAAGATATATGCCCCATGTCAGAGGCAATGTTTAATGACGTAGGTTCATTTCCACAAAGTTTCAAACTTTCCTGGCCCTAAGGCCTCTTTTGCGACATCATAGCGAAGGAATAATTCTCCCTCGATGAATGAGCGAGGGGTGATGTGGTGGTCGCATGATGCTTTTACCCTTTTCTTGTGGGCCTCATTGTGTTGCAGTGACTGTCGTCGATTTTCGTTGACAAGCTCTAGTTGTACTAGGCGCTGCTCTAGAGGCTGGGTGTCATCGAGGAGTTTAATGGCGACATGAAAATTTGAGATCTTGCGGAAATCTATGCAAAAACATGAGGTACCTTGGTCTTTTGCGATAGGAATGAGATGGAAATCCTGGGACGAGGAGATGACAGTAATCTTATCACCAATATGTGCAGATACAAATCGTATATGGTGGATTGTGTCATCGGCATTTGGCGGGGGAAGAATCTCTGTAATGGGATTTTGTATGAGCGCAAGGTTGGGTTCCCTGCTAGGATGGTCGATTTATGGTAGGTGGAAATTGTGCCTACCACAGAGGTGCCTGAATGTTTCCATTAGTGGGCATGACTCTGGTGTGTGATTTTGGCCAGTGCAGGTGGTGCACGGGGTCATTGAGCCAATGGAGTAGATAGTGTGAGATTCTACACTACTCGTTGTTCCTGATGTGGATGCTTGGAAAAGGTCTAGTGTAGAAGAGGTTGTCTTCTACTTCCATTTCCATATTGTTGGATTAGGTGTGTCTACTTCTTTGGTGGAGTGTAGACTCAACACAACTCATGCCACTCTCAGTTTGGGGAGGTGCACACATTTAATCGTATGGTGAAAGTGTGAACAAATCCGACAATAGGTGCGCATGATCTATTCTTGTTTTGAGAGAAGTTTTTGAGGGAGAGAAGAGACTATGCGGAGACTGTTTGCAAGGGGCTTCAGATCTCTGCATTGGTTGACTCATTTATCATTCAGATCACATAGTCCGCATGCTATCCTAGGCTTGGCCAGGGTTATTCTTTGTTGGTGTGTTTTCTTATCTTGAATGATACACCATTGTGGGGGTGGGGAGATTGACCCGAAGATGTAATTTTTATTCCATTCTCGGAGTTTGTCTTGTCTCTTCTCTATGGTATTAATCATGTCGATGGTGGGATGAATTTGTGAGGCATAATTATAGTGTCGCTCATAATGATTTCCCTGACATATAAGGAAAAATATCCTTGATATGAAGGTTTTGACGAGTTCAGTTTGAGGTCTAATGGAGAACCAGCGCCAGAAGGCTGCTAAATCAGGGCAATGGACAACTGCATGATCTATCTTTTTGCATAACGTACATGCTGGTCGTCTCTGTGGAGGGCGGTTAGGGGTAACTAGGGGTTCCTTGATCAGTCACTCTTCAACAGATAAGAACATGATGGATCTGCTCATCACATCTTCTTAGGTTGTGGAGCTGTCTATTGATTCCGCATCCATGTCATCTTCTTGGGAGAGGCAAACTATAGCTAAGCGCAAACTAGCTAGGGCTAGCCAAAATCGGGGGATATAGTGAGATTCTCCAAAACGTGATTGTCGGCACATAATGGACATGTGAATTGTGCTGCTCGCAATCCAACATAATACACCCTTTCTATTGGATACAATCTGTGGATGAGTTCTAGGGCTGCGCAATATTTGAGGAAGTGACCACGTTCATCACATAGCATGAAATGTATAATGGTCATGACTAGAGGTCTTTCGAAAGCCCTTCATTCTTCCTCTAGGTATAGGATGGTGTGAGGTTCATCGCCGACAGACTGGATGTAGGGATGTTCTTGATAGGATCGCCCGATGGCATGTAAGGCGTCCGTATATTGTGGAATCTCAGGGAAATGATGGGTATAATGCCCATAGTTGTTGTAGAGAGCACATGCGTGATTGGTACACAACAATTTTCCTTTACCTTTGGTGGTAGGTTCCTTTTTATGAGAACGCAATGTCACGATGTCTATTTCAGAGCCAAAGAGTGGTTTTAATTCATCCAGCTCTGGATAGATATGGGTAGGGTGACCTATTACGCCGCATATGGCGTAGAATGGTGATTCCCATTGAATGACGAGGGTCACCATTTTCTTTCCTCTCTTCTCGGTTTTCTTAGCCATAATCACTGGTTTTGCAATGGAAATTTCCTTTGCAGGGGTGGTCTCAACTATTTATTTGATAGGTGTGGGCTCCTCGGGACTAAGGGGTTTCAACCCTATGGCAGTAACATGGGTGGCTCCTATTCTAGAAGGGGGAATGAGGTACCAAACTAGGAATTCCAACGATATGTTGGGTAACACCAGTGTTTCCAAACCTACAGGGAGATGAAGCCAGTTGGGGGGTAGAGGAAAGGGGTGTGGGAGGCAGCATAGGCTAGAGAGGCTGTCGTGGTCGATGCCTCAGTGTCATTACTGCTTTTGTTCGTGTCCTGACTAGCTTCGGTGCTTGATGTGGACATCATGCACACCAGAGCCCCTATGATATTGGGCGATGACTCAGGGATTATGGGAGGATCTCCTAGGAATGACCCTAGAATGGAAAACGGTTTGAATTGGCCAGGGCCATATTCTTGGTACCATGAGAGAGCATCCGAGACTATATCTACACAGGGTAGAATTACATCCACGTTTGTTAGGGGACGCTTCTCACTGTGTGTCAGCTGGTCTACAGTAATGATGCGGTCCTCATGAGGGAACATCATATTGTGGAAGACAGAGGAGGTTATGGCAAACATGGAATACATATAACTCCATCTGAGGAGTATATTGTAATCCAAGTGAGCGTCTAAGACTTCAATGTCTATGTGGACTGTCCTTCCGGCTAAAAATACCGGGACATTTTGGTAGAGGCCGACAGGGGTTGAGGGACGACTGTCGTATGCTTGAAGCATGATGACTGAGGGTTTTAGTTTGGGACAACCTAACTTCTGACAAACATTTTTGGACATGATGCATGTGGATGCACCCTCGTCTATGACACATCGGTGGATAGTGATATTCTACACCAACACTAGTATCTGGAAGGTGACAATGGAAGGAAGCTGGGGGGTGGCTTTGTCTAAGTCAAAAGCCATCAGGTGCATATACGTGAGTCGATAGGAAAACTAACATGGAAAATTGTAGAAATTTATTTAGATAATGATTAATTATCCTGAGGACTATCGTGATCACATACAATTCAATTTATATGCAGCTTTTCAATCTCTTCCACTGAGATCATCACCGTACGGAAATAAATCAGCGATAACACATCAAATCATCATACACATTAACACGGTATGTATGGGGAAAGCTTATAGCTGAAAACCCCGCAGCTATTATGTATATTATAATGGAGAAATCATGTAACAAAATCAATACAATACTTCTCACAAGTACTAGGTACTATCTCATGAAGTTACACAATCTGGCTGTTCATCAGGGCAATTCTTTGGTTCAAAATTCTTGTAGTGCCTTGCCTCTATTGCGCAATATAGGCCTGTCTATATAGAGATCCAAGGTTCGAATCTCCTTGGCTTGACAGTGCAATCATCATGGGAAATTCCTCCGAGTGTGGTGCAAATCTCATGCACAACTGATGTCGCCACTGATAGCTAACTCCACCCTTTCATCTATCTCTTTCACTGGTCTCCACTGAACTGATCATGCACTGTAGTGAACTGATGTGTTCTTGAGTTGAATAATGAGTTACTAATTAATAAATTAAATAATATTTAATTCACTCCACTCATAACTAATTGATTAGCTAGTTAAACTAATCTCAACCAGTTCAACTAAAATAAACAGAACACAACTCCACTAGCTGTCTCATTAACTCCACCAAACTTCTGCCACTGAAGTCCTAACTGAAGTCAACCATACATGATGCCATCAAACCCTTGGGAATAGTGTAATTCCTCTGTCAGATGCATGAGCCACTTCTGTAGCTCGAACTGAAGTGCTCCAAGAGAGTAAACTGCTGTTTAGAGTCCAAATATTATTAAGGGTAAATAATATTTGACTTCCCTATTTTAAGGAGAGGCAGTCTAAAAATAGACTTCGACCTATAGGTCCAAAAAATAGAGTCCCATATATTTTTACCAACATGACCAATGCTCCAAGAATCTCATACTGCAATCCCCGGACCATGCTCCATATGTCTAAAAATAGACATAGTCTAAAAATAGATTTTGCGCAAGAATTTGCCTGCGGGCCCACTTAGTGAAGGCGACTTCATTTCACTAAGCTCCATCATCTTGCTGCATTTTCAACACTCCCTCTCAGCAAGATATGGATTATCTGCAACCCCTATCCTGCCTCTGTGGAATTCAAACTTGCTCCTGGTGAGCGCCTTCTTCGGGATGTCGGCATCCTGATCCTCCGTGGGAACATATGAAAGCATCATGATTCTCCGCTGAACACAATCTCTGATATGATGGTACCTGATGTCGATGTGTTTGGACCTATCATGAAATACTGGATTAGCCGAGAGCTTGATGCAGCTCTGGTTATCATAGTAGATCACTGTAGGCTCCAAATGCAACCTGAACAAACCTGCGAGGATCTTCCTCATCCAAATAGCCTCGCATGCAGCCAAGCTAGCTACCATGTACTCGGCCTCTGCTGAACTGAGTGCCACGGATCTCTGCTTCCTGCTGTACCAGGAAACTGCTGTCGACCCAATGCTGAAAACTCCTCCAGAAGTGCTCTTCCGGTCTGTTGGACTCCCTGCCCAATCTGCATCAGTGAAGCCAGAAAGCTTCGCTCCATCCTCCTGTTTGTACCATAGACCATATCCCGATGTGCCTCTAATATAACGCAATACATGCTTGCTTGCCTTCCAAAAGAGCTTGGTAGGCTTAACCATAGCTTGCGAAAGCTGGTTAACTGCATAGCATATATCGGGTCGTGTATTGACCAGATACATAAGCGACCCCACCAACTGTCGATAGACAGTGGCATCCACTACCTCCGTTGAAGTAGCATCCTCCTTCCTCCAACCACCAGGAAGAGGGGTGTCAACAGGCTTGCAGCCTTGCATGTTGAACCTCTCCAGAATATCCTGGGCATACTTGCCCTGAGAAACAAACAGTCCTCCGCTGCGCTGCCAAATCTCCAATCCGAGGAAATAATGAAGGATGCCCAAGTCCTTCATCTCAAACTCTCGTGCAAGATCCTCCTTGCATGAAAGTATCAACTGCTCATCGCCAGTCAAAATCAGATCATCTACATACGGTACGATGATCAACAGCTTCCCCTCCACCACAATCTGGTACAGGTTTGGATCCGCCTCACTCTTGGAGAATCCAAGCCCGGTGAAGTAGCTGTCTATCCGAGTGTACCAAGCACGAGGTGCTTGCTTCAGCCCATACGGTGCTCTCTTGAGTCGGCACACATGCGACTCACTGCTGAAGATCTCAAAACCTTCAGGCTGCTCTATGTACACCTCTTCCTCAATAACTCCATTGAGGAACGCAGTCTTCACATCCATCTGATGAATGTGCCACCCATCTGCGCTGAGAGAGCAAGGATCGTCCGTATGGAAGAGTACCTTGCGACAGGTGCAAAAGTCTCCTCATAGTCAATCCCCTCGATCTGTGAGAAGCCACGGGCGAAAAATATCGCCTTGTACTTCTCCACACTCCCGTCAGCCGCCTGCTTCACCTTGTAGATCCATCGCGAACCTACAACTGATTTCCCAACCGGTCTTGGGACAATCTCCCATGCACTGTTCCTGATGATCGAATCATATTCTTCGATCATGGCATCAACCCATGAGGGTTCCTCCACAGCTTCCTCAAAAGAGGATGGCTCTGTCACAACACATTGACTCATAAGAGCCATGTATCCAGTGTACCGATCCGGTGACTGTCTCTGTCTGCGCTGTGCTGTAGGTGGTCCTACAACCTTCTCTGCATCCCGAGCCGGTCGCTCAGCTTCTGTAGTGCGCATGCGCCCTCTGATGGTTGGCGCTGCCTGGGTGGTTTCTTCCACCTCCTGAACCTCCTCTTGTGGCTGATCCACATCCGGAAGCTCCTCCTTAGGAACTAACGGCTCCTCATCTGCATGCAAGTGTAGCTCCCTCTCAAGCGAACACTGCATGGCTTTCTCCTCCTGAAATTTTATATCCCGTCGCACAACAGTCTTGCGACTGTCTGGCACATACACCCGATAGTTATGAGGTGTATCAGTGTACCCCACCAATATTCCAACTTCAGCAGTTGGATCCAGCTTCCTTCTCGCATCCTTCGTCACATGCATGTAGACAGGAGATCCGAAAATCCGCAAATGGGAAATATCGGGCCTCTTGCCAGAATAAGCCTCCTCTGGTGTACTCATGCCAAGAACCTTGTGAGGACAACGGTTCTGCACATACACTGCTGTATTGCATGCCTCAGCCCACAAGTGAAGGGGTAGGCCCCGATCATGCAACATCGCCCGTGCAGCACCCACGATCGTTCTGTTCTTCCGCTCAGCCACCCCGTTCTGCTGTGGGTTATGGGGTGCGATGAGCTCTCTCCGAATCCCTTCTGCGCTGCAGAACTCCTTGAATTCAGTCGAGATGAATTCACCACCATTATCACTCCTTAGAGAAATCACCTTCTTCCCCGACTCCTTCTCGACCAGTGCTTTAAACTCACAGAAATTCGCAAATGTATCGCTCTTCTTCTGCATGAAGAAGATCCAGCACTTTCGAGAGAAATCATCAACAAAGATCACATAATACCTGTGCTTTGCTGTCGAAGCAACTGAGAAAGGACCACAAACGTCTGTGTGAACTCTCTCAAGGATCGTCGTGGCGCGACTATCCTTCTCGTGAAAGGTGGCTTTCACATACTTCCTAAAGTACACCCCTTGCACTGATCTGACTGCGCAAGAGTGCCCTTAGGAAGCCCAGTAGAAATCTGCTGCAGAATCTTCAAAGCTCCATGGTGAAGGTGGCCCAATCTCCTGTACCACAGTTCGCCCTCATCATCCCGGCTCACCACTTCTCCCGCCTTGCATGCCATAGTTGCGCAGCCATCTACCTGCAACTGATAAAGGTTCTTGGTTTGAACCCCTATCTTCCGGGTCTCTCCAGTAGTCTTACTGCGCAGGAAGGCTTTTCCTTCGCTGAAGACCACATCATACCCCTTATCCTCCAACATCGCTACTGAAATCAGGTTCTTCTTCAATCCGAGTACATGCATGACATCCTTTAGTACAAAGGGTTTACCAGACTCCCTCTGAAAGGATACGGTACCGATACCAGTCGCACTGTATCTACCGTCATCGCCCATCTCGATGTGCATACCCAAATCCTTGTCCTCCGGATCTGAGAACAACTCCCGATCTCCCGTCATATGAAATGACGCACCGCTGTCCAAGAACCACACCGATCCCATCACACTTGAAACCAAGCATGCAATCAGTGAAAAGTCAAGCTCGAACTGTGAAGCCAAAGCTTCTCCATCTGCAGATCTTTCCGCTTGCTTGTTCTTCTTCTTCTTTGGACAATTGGTAGCATAATGTCCGTGATCATGGCAGTGAAAACATTTCACTTTCGCCATATCCTGCTTCTTGCCCTTAGCTCCAGAATGAGAGGTTTTCTTACCCTTCCCTTTCTTAGCTTTGGACACCAAAGCGCAGTTTTCTTCATCGGCTCCCTTTGATGAAGATCCATCTCGAGTAGTCCTCCTTATCTCCTCCTGCATGAGATCCGCCCAAAGGCGCTCCCATCCCGACAGCTTCTCCCGACCATTGACACTATCTTGATATGAGTGCAAAGCCTTCGGAAGACCAAGGAGAGCCAGGTCGACCATGTCCTCTTCATCGACAGTAACCCCCACACTTCCCAGCTCATCTCTGCATTGAGTGAACTTCGTGAGGTATTTGGCGATACTGTCGCCCTTCTCCATCTTGATGTTCATGAGCTTATCTTTGAGCGCCAGCTTCCTTTGGTCACTCTTACTCTGGAATAGATCCGTCAAAGCTTTCCACATTAAATATGGAGTAGCCTTTCCATGCAGGCTGGATACAATATGATCCTTGACGCCCTCCAACGGGATCCTTCGACATTTCGCCATCTTCTTTTGCCATGCTTCGACTTCAGCAGGATCAGTGGGCCTTTGGACATCCGTATCCATGAACTCCTTCAGTCCATTATCTTCTAATACTGCCTCCATGCGATCCTTCCATGCAACATAATTCGAACTGCCTTCAAGAGCATATTCGAGTCGCAAACCGTTGAAAGACATTTTCAACAACGGCACCAAGAAAACAAAACTGCTGCAAAATTCGAATTCCACCTCAAAGCTCAACCGCTCTAGATATGTGAGAACAAATTATTTCTAGCACAGAGATTGACTGCAAGGGGCGTTTAGCAGACCTTTCACTTTCCGAAGAAAGATGAATCCGGAGGCTACCTGGCCCGCATGCAGACTCTGTCTACCGAAATAAGTTTGTAATCACTGTGATGATCAATCTCTTCTTCAATAGCTCTGATACCATGTAGAAATTTGCTGAATAATAATTAATTATCCACCGAGACTATCCTGATCACATAAAATTTGAATTCATATGCAACACATAATCTCTTCCACTCAACTCAGATCATCACACATGCAGAAATAAAATCAAGCGATAACACATCAAATCATCATACACATTAACAAAGTATGTATGGGGAAAGCTTATAGCTGAAAACCCCACAGCTATTGTGTATATTATAATGGAGAAATCATGTAACAAACTCAGTACAATACTCCTCACAAGTACTCGGTACTATCTCATGAAGTTACACACAATCTAGCTCAGTTTTGAACAGGTTACTGGTTCAAAACTCACCGCCAATTGCCTTGCCTCTATTGCGCAATCCAGGCCTGTCTATATAGATATCCAAGGTTTGAATCTCCTTGGCTTGACAGTGCAATAATCATGGGCAATTCCTCCAAGTGTGGTACAAATCTCATGCACAACTGATGTCGCCACTGATAGCTAACTCCACCCTTTCATCTACTTCTTTCACTGGTCTCCACTGAACTGATCATGCACTGTAGTGAACTGATGTGTTCTTGAGTTGAATAATGAGTTACTAATTAATGAATTAAATAATATTTAATTCACTCCACTCATAACTAATTTATTAGCTAGTTAAACTAATCTCAATCAGTTCAACTAAAATAAACAGAACACAACTCCACTAGCTGTCTCATTAACTCCTCCAAACTTCTGCCACTGAAGTCCAACTGAATTCAACCATGCATGATGCCATCAAACCCTTGGGAACCACGTGATTCCTCTGTCAGATGCATGAGCCACTTCTATAGCTCGAACTAAAGTGCTCCAAGAGAGTAAAATGTTGTTTAGAGTCCAAATATTATTAAGGGTAAATAATATTTGACTTCCCTATTTTTAGGAGAGGCAGTCTAAAAATAGCCTTCGACCTCTTCGACCTAAAAAATAGAGTCTCATCTATTTTTACCAACATGACCAATGCTCCGAGAATCTCAAACTGGAATCCCCGAACCATGCTCCATATGTCTAAAAATAGACATAGTCTAAAAATAGATTTTGCGCCAGAATTTGCCTGCGGGCCCACTTAGTGAAGGCGACTTCATTTCACTAAGCTCCATCATCTTGCTGCATTTTCAACAAAAATAGGGCTTTAAGATTTGTTTGGAGCACGGCGCAATACTTCCAAGGCGACATGGCGGTGGGAGATTGTGCTAAATCTTCCATGATGCTATAGTGTTGCCACTTTGGAGTAGTTTCATGCTACTTTATTAGGTCCCTTTTCTATCTTCATCGATAGTTCTATAGGTATCTTTGAAATGGTCGAAGAGTGCAACGGTGCACTAGTACTTGCTAACATATTAATGTACGGTGGGGTGTCGTAGTTGCGATTAGTATTTGGAAAAACATCTCTTCTTCGGTCACGTAGATTTCATGGCTGGTTTTCCCGAAGTCTTCGCTATTTTTTGGTCTACTCACCAGCATAATTTAATGAATGGTTTGTTCGAAGAGGTGGAATTTTTCTCTGTTGTTGGGCATTGCTTGGCTCCTGGTTCTGATTCCAGTTGGAGTTACCTCCAGCCTAGGATCGCGGTGGGAATTTCTGGTTGTTGCCCCCTGTCCAAGGTTCCTTTTCCGCTTGTTTTTCGATTTTTTATTTTCCACGTTAGGAAGGTAGTTCTGCTGGTTATATTGGTGTGGTTGGTTTTGGGATGGTTGCATAAAGTTCACCTGTGCATTGTTTTGCAAAGGTGGGTCGTGTGCTGGGGACTGAGCGTAATACGGTCCCGGGTTTGTACCTAACTATTAGAGGGGAGTTCTTCCGTCAGTGTTTCTTTTTGCGTATTGATTCCCCTGAGCCAGAGGATAGGGTCCTCCCTGGTGATATGCTGGCGCCCTATTTGTCAAATTTTTTTGAGGCATATGATGACTTTGAAAACCGGGTTGAGGCACATTCTGGGTAGAACTGTATGTGAAACCAGAGTTTTTACTACTGCTACCTAGGTAACCATGGGTCATTGACCCAATTAGCCTGTCTGCAGAGTTTGACGCGCCTGGCACTCCTTGATAAGTTTGTAGGCATGGGGCATTAGGAAGGATGTTATAAATGTATCATGATTGCGTATAAATCAGCTCAAGCTTCTGGGCTTTGCTGATTGCGTCCTCTTCGGATGTGGGATTTTACTACACCACATCCTTTGAAATCTCTATCGTAAGAGTTTTTAGGAACAAATCTAAGAGAACCCGGTCGTCTAGTTTAGCTTTACATAAAATACAACACCGCCTCCATTCATGGAGATGGTCCGAGATATGGACGGTGGGGGTTTGTCTAAAATGAGTCAGTAATTCCATTCAGGAATCATGGTGAATGGGTAACTGAAAATATGTTAGGAACGTGGTAGCGAGGGTGCTAAAGGTTCCATGTGAAGCTGAGGGTTTCTCCACGTACCACTTCGCGGCTACTCCTGTGAGAGTGCATTGAAATAATCTCAATCGAATAGTGTCGTCAATGATACTATTCAATGAGCACCAGAGGTGAAAGGTCATGACATGATTACCTGGGTCTTCCGCTTGCTTGCCTTTGAACTTTGGTATATCCGAAGGGAGCTTCGTGTGCATGATAGGCCATGTAGGATCGTGCGCGATGGGCCATTTGTTAGCTTGGTTAAATCGGGTAGTTTAAATGAAGCTAAGAAAGGTGACTGAGAGGTTGACACCATTGCAATGTGTGAAGATGCAACATTCTGGTTAGAACAAGGGTTAGTTTGTGATGTACCCTGTTGTGTATTCAGCTGGCTTCCCGAATGGGATGCACTCCTCTGCCCCCCAAGGGTCGTGGGAGGAGTGGTATGCGGTGTGGTGCTGGGAGACCGACTAGGGTTCCCGACTACAACTGCCCCAATAAAGGACAAACTGATAATTGTGGCAGCGTTCTGTCTTTGACGCCTGAATGGTGAAAGACCTAGAACCCCTCCCGGTAATGGGGGGAGGTCCAAAAGATTCCTGGATTGATGAGGTTCCATTGGGACCTATGAAGTGTCGCCTAGGTTTGGTTTTGGAAAACTTTGAGAAGATTATGATCAAAGAAAACTTCTTGTCACATACATAAAACAAAGAGAAAAATAAAATAAATTTCCCTTTAAATTAATCTATGTGATCAAATAATAAAAAGAAATGGTTTTTGTTCGTTTGCGTATGATACTCAAAATCCTAGAAGACCTATGCATCCTCACACACTCAAAAGTAACTGGGCCTTGAGAATATTTCTTATGAGTTCTGGCACAATGTCCCGTAAGAGCAGGCGAAGCCCCCAGTCAGCTGAAGAGAATCCACCAAGGTAAGGGTAGAGGGTCTGGCGCTTGCCTTCACTATCACCTATAGGGTAAAGATTGCCCTAGTTTTTGGCCACTAAGAACCACCTTCCCATGTGAGCGTTCAAGTCTTGGGCTTCTTGGTAGTTAGCTACTAGTACCGAGTATCAGTCGGGTCAGGTAGCCCCAATTGATACTGCACGTGTTGCGCCTAAGCCTAACCCCCTTTGAAACGGGTCTCTACCGCGCTCAAGTTTTATTTGTCATGGGTTGATAGGTGGATTTGAAGCTCCCTAAATACAAAACTTTTACATTTCGATATGAAGTATGATCAAGGTGGCTTATTGGATGCCTACCCCCTTGATCCTAACTTAAGCTATAAATTCTTTTTTGGCCCCTATGGGGAGAATTTAGTGAGTTTGGTTAAGTTAGTTTTAGGCATCTTTGCTTCACTTAGTGGGTGAGTGTGTGTGAGCACAAAGTGGTCAAACACATAGTTTGAATGTGTGGATATCGATGATCCTTTACAAAATCCCCTATTTAAACTATGTTGTATTGTTCCTAGCTCAAATGGAAAACATGTGCGGATAATGGGCCACTTTCAATTTTTCCTAGTTAATCTATGCAACTAACTATAGGGAGATGGTGAATTTTGAATATGGAGCGTTCATATGCTTACCTAGGATCACCATAGGGTGCAAAGGTAGCAGAGATTACTTGCTCTTCTATAAACAATTCAATCCTAGTCCCGAAATTCCTAGTGCAAAAATTGAACTAAACTACAAAATTCTACACTAGAAAAAGAAAACTAGCTATGCATGCATGGTCTTGGGCCACTTACTTGGGCTATTTATCTAGGTGTGTAAGTACCAAAATTTACAGAACATAAATTTTTTGGAGTGCAATTTATTTCCCCCCCCTACTTAAACTGTGTGTGAACTTTGCAAAAATCAACTTGAAGTAAAACTGACACTAAGCCTACAAAAAGCAGCTTAAAGTGAGTTTTAACAAGCTGCAGGGTACCACAACTAGTGCTGGCAGGTGTATTAGGGGCTTCCAAGCACCTTACAAGAAGTGAAAAATAAAAACTAGGGAGATATTTCTCATTTTGTAATGTGCATGCAAAAGGCTGAAATAGGTGCACTCTCTGCACGCGGGTCAGCTCTGAACGCGGACTTTGCGTATTTGTGAGGGAAAAACGCGCGCAAAAATCCCGCAAGTAAAATTTTTAGGAGCTTCTCTTCTTCAGTCTATCACTTGGGATGAACTTGGGACTGCAAGAGAGATCAAGGGACATTCAACTCCACTCCATAGCATACACAGAGGTCTCCTGCAAAATAAGGCACAACCACATAAAATTGGTAATAAAACATTAGTGGAGTCACCAATCCTGTTGTTGTGTGTTTAGTGCACATATGTACGAAATCACACCAGTTTAAGGTGTGTGGTTTAACCCTCTAAATTATTGGTAATAGGCAAAAAGAAGTGGAGTCAATGAGCATACTATATAGAAGAAAAGCATGCAAATGTAATCTAAAAACTAAACTAAAACTAAAAATAAATAAACAAAAGCTCTAAACGAGTCAAATGACACAATAATGCAAATGGTGGCTCTAGGCCCCTCTTATTGAGCGCTGGTAGTAAGAAGAGTGATACTTTACCCTCTTTCCAAAGGGCCCCTAGACAATGGTTCTAGGTCCCGATGCAAGGATTTTTTTATCCCAAGCTTGCCTCGGTGCAGTCTTCCTCTCCCTCTACTGTGTGGACTGAGCTTGTTGGGTGGCCAACAAGTGAGTCCCCTCTGTCTTTAGCTCTGGGTCACACACTTCTATTATTTCTTGGGCAATTTTGGCCAGCATAACAATGTGATCACCCATTCTTCATCTCATGGTGGCTTTACATAGGAGATTTCAAATCCTCCTTCCCTCTCTTGGTACATGGAGGATAGTTACCCAAGAGAGGGGTATGAGTCCTTTGTGTGCTCCAAATATTCCATTGTGTGCTCACATAGTGTCTAAGGAGGCGTTGGTGGCTTTCCTTAGGTGGCTTCAAGTAAGGATTGACTTTTCATTTGCTTTGTCTGGTCTTAGATAGTGACATTTCGCCACTCTCAGGAATGTGTGCATATTGGGCAAAAAGGTGCGCAGAAGGTGCTCTTATTGAAGGATAATGTGTGTAAACAACATTTAAGACTAGTTCAAATTTGATTTTCCTCAAACCTTGGAGATTTTTAAATAATTTCCAGATTCTGTAATGTCTTCCAGCCCTGTAAATACTTTGGCTTGACATTAATTAATATCATCTTCTACTGTACGATTTTCCAGTGTTAATAGTTTCCCCCTAATGTGTGAGGTCTAGGAAGAACTGTATAGCTGAAATACATTATAGTTTCTCTTCTGTATCGTGTGTAGAAAGAGAGAGATGCCTACGTGAAGCTCGGAATTGAAAACACCCAGTACCATTTCCAAGAATTACCATGGCCTAAGGGACCCCTGTAGGCAAATACAATTTACAATACATATACAAATTTTCAACGAGGCAGGCATGTCCCATGCTCATGATGCTGTGGCTAGTTAAAAAAAATTGACAGATATATGTTATTTCTATATCACTGATATGGTAGTGACGTTGGCGATTGTTGACGACGACTGCTAATGCCCCAAGGGGAATTTTTTCTTTGAAAATAGGTGGAATATGGTACGCATATGCGTAAAATTGGTATGGAATATAGCTGCACATTGTATGCATAGGTGTTGGCTGGGACCTTCCCGTGTAAGCATTGTTTACAGAGACGCTTATGGAAGCACGAGTGTTCGATGGATTTGATCAAAGTGCAATGGTTGTAAGGTACGATACCATCGTGACATGAAATATTTTTTCGTAGTCGAATGTCAGGAGGATTGATGACATCTGTCGACAATGATGTCTCCCACAGTGCCACATGAGGATGCCCCTTGTATGGGGAGGGGTGATCCAAGGTACCGCTTCCTTTTTGGAATATAGGTGTTGAAGTCGACAAAAAGGAAACCTCAACAGAGCAAGGGGTCGCTGACATAAGGGGTCAAGGACCTAGATGTGATGGGTTTAACATAGGAATTTTGGCAAGGGGTGAATGAAAACTGATGATGGGGATTCAGTGGCCTGAGGTCAGAGTATAATTGAGCAGCTTGGCAGTAGTCATAGTTATTTCTGAAGGGGAAATCCCTGGATTCGGTAGGATTTCCAAGGCGGGTGTAAACCGACTATGAATGTCATGATGATTTGTGCGTGTGGGTGAAATACTTCGGCCAAGGGTATTCGGGGACTTCTGCCATGTGAGAAAATATGAAATGAAAGGGCGAAGGGACGAAGTGCACCATTTGCGGTCTTTGTACACTTACTAAAAGAATAAAATAATGGGGTTTGGTTTGTAGAAAACACAGAGACGGGTACCCCAAAACATGTAAGTGTTCGCTCACTGATGGTGTGAGGAAGGTGTTTTTTTGGGGGTGGGGGTCCCATTGGTTGGTCTCATGTGCAGTGTTGATGAAGCGGATGTAAAAGTATCATTGATGGGATTATGCTGGCGGAGGTATGGTGAGCCAAATGCGAGGCGCGGTGGTGCGCTCTTTATCTGCTTGTACAAACTTGTCATCTGGGAAGGGGGTTTTAGTTTGTATGGTAAACTTGACCTTATGCATGATGAATGTATGGGCATGAGGTGCTTCTCAGACTAAAGTGGTATGGCCATGGCGTCACTTTTGTTGTGATATATGGTCTACTGTGGGTGACGGTCGCCATGGAGGGGAGGCTCTACCGACCAATGCAAATGTTTATCATGTGCAGGGTGAGGTGATGATAAACACGGTCGGATATGAGGACCCTATGGTTTATTTCTGATGGAGAAATGATGTCAGGATATGCAGAGTATTCTGGGACTCTATCATGTTGGGGGTAGAATCATACCTTCTCTGGAACTTTCAGGAGATAAAGTTATGGATGGTTTGCGAGATTTTCCTGAAAAAACAACTACCTAAAGTGAATGAATCTTCTTTATCAAATATTATTGAAATTCATGAGATTTAAAAAAAAAATGAGAGAGGGCATACCTTCCGACGCTGAAAATTTAAATTTTTCGGGAGTGAGAATGTGTGGCATCGCCTCTGGGTGTTATGGAGTGCTGATCACAGTGTTGTTTTTAGTCTAGTGATTAGATAATCTAAGCTCCAATTTTCCCTTGGGATTTGTTACTTTTCTCCTAGTTTTGATTTCGGTTGGGGTTACCCCCAAACTGAGATCACGGGGGGCATTACTGGTTACTGCTCCCTGTCCAGGATCTCCCCTTTTGTTTGTTCCTCGGCTTCTTTTTGTAGCATTTGGAGGATTTTCATAATTCTCCTGGTTGTATGGTTGTTGATGAGCCTAGGAAGGGTTGCACTAGATTGACCGACGCATTACGTTGTGGCAGTGGTCCATTCTATGCGTGGAGTGAGGGATATCGGTTCCCTTGTCCCTGGTTGGTATATGAGTGCCAAAGTGACTTTCATGATAGCTAGGTTGTGATACATTATGAGTAGAATTGTATGAGTATCTAGGGTATTTGATTACTTCTATCTAGGTGATCTTGGGAAAAATACCCAATTAAACCATCTACATAATTGATGCGCATGGAACTACTACTGCTTAGGTGATCTTGGGGAAAACCCCAATCAAACCATCTGCAGGATCGATGTGCATGTTACTACTACTGCCTAGGTGATCTTACATCAAAGACTCAATCAACCCATCTACAGAATCTACCTACCTGGGTGTTACTGCTGCCTAGGAGATCTAGGGTCGAAGACCTAATCAAGCCATCTGCAGAATCTACCTACCTGGTAACTCCCTGATTATCATGGGTGTTACTGCTGCCTAGGTGATATTGGGTCAAAGACCCGTATCAAACTGTCTACAGTAGACCACGCGCCTGATAACTCCCCAAATACAGATTACTGCTGCCTAGGTGACCTTGGGTGAAAGACTTGATCAAATCGTTTGCAGTAATCGACGCGCGTGATAACTCAAGAGGATGAGGCAACCAGGTTCCCATGTCCTTGGTTGGTGTATGGTGGCTTGGGGGGAGGAGGGACAAATGGATATCTTTCTAGTGACCATCATTCCTCCTGTAGGTACAGGATGGTAAGAGGTTCATTTATGGATGCCTAGGTGGAGGGATCCTAGGCTATATCTACATAGGGTATAATTACATCTGTGTTTGTTAGGGGATGCTTCTCACTGTGTGTTAGTTGGTCTACAATAATGATGCGGTCCTTGTGGGGGAACATCATAATGTGAAAGATGGAGGAGGCTATGTCAGACATGTCATGCATATAACTCCGTCTGAGGAGTATATTGTAATTCAAGTGACTGTACAAGATTTCAATGTCTATGTGGGTCATCTTTCCGGCTAAACAGACCGGAACATTTTGGTAGAGGCCGACGGGAGTCGAGGGATGACCACCGTATGATTAAAGCGCAATGACTGAGGGTTTTAGTTCAGGAGAACCTAACTTCTGCCAAACATTTTTGGACATGATGCATGGGGATGCACCTTTGTTTATAACACATCGGTGGATAGTGATATTCTGCATCGACACTGTTATCTAAAAGGCGACCATAGAAGGAAGCTGGGGGGTGGCTTTGTCTAAGTCAAAAGCCATCAGGCATGTATCGGTAGGGTCGATAGCGCCTAATGCGAAAATTAGGGCTTTCCATTATTTTGGGCACGAATGCAATACTTCCAAAGATGACATGGCAGCGGGAGATTGTACTAAATCATCCATGATGCTACAATTATGGGCTGCTTTGGAGTAGTTTCCTGATCGCATATTAGGTCCCTTTTCCATCTTTGGCAATGGTTCTATAGGCATCTTTGAAATGGTCAAAGGTGCAGTCGGTGCATTGGTACTTTCCCCTGACATATTGGTGTCTGGTGGGGTGTTGTAGTTGCGATTCCGTGTTTGGAAAAACATCTCTTCTCCAGTCATGTATATTTCATGGCTGCTTTTCCCAAAATATTCTATATTTTTATGGTGATTTTTTACCGTCCCTTGGTTAGGGAAAGGTTCTTGCATTACCGCTGGCTGCTGGGAAGATCCTCCCTGCCCTTGGTTACTCTGTAGCTGCTTTAGCTCGGGCAGATCGGGACAGTGGTGAGTATAGTGACTGTACTCACCACATATTGAAAATGAATGGGTTTTTCGAAGAGGTGGCCTTTTTCTCTACCATTGGGCATTTCTTGGCTCCTAGTTCTGATTCCGATTGGAGTTACCTCTAGCCTGGGATCACGGTGGGTGCTGCTAGTCACTGCCCCCCTGTCCAGGGTTCCTTTTGGCATGTTTTTGGATTTTTTTATTTACCACGTTAGGAGGGTAGTTCTCCTAGTTATATTGGTGTGGTTGGTTTTGGGACGGCTACATAAAGTTTACATGTGCATTGTTTTGCATAGGTGGGTTGTGTGTTGGGGACTGAGCATAACGCGGTCTCGGGTTTGCACCTGACTGTTGGAGGGGAGTTCTTCCATTAGTTTTTCTTTCTGCATACTGATTCCCCTGAGCCGGAGGATAAGGTCCTCCCTGGTGATACGCTGGCACCCTATTGGTCAAATTTTGCTGAGGCATATGATGACTTTGAAAACTGGGTTGAGGCACATTCTGGGTAGAACTATATGTGGAACTGGGGTTTTGACTACTGCTGCCTAGGTAACCCTGGCTTATTGATCCAATCAGCCTGTCTACATAGTTCGAAGCATCTGGCACTTCTTGATACGTTTGCAGGTGCGGGGTGTTAGGAAAAATGTTATAAATGTATCTTGACTGGGTATAAATCAGCTCAAGTTTCTGGGCTTTGCTGATGGCGTCCTCTTCGGATGTGGTATTTTTTTGTGCCATATCCTTTGAAATCTCTGTCGTAAGATTTTTCAAGAACAAATCTAAGAGCACCCAGTCGTCGAGTTTAGCTTTACATAAACTACGACGCTGCCTCCATTCATGGAGATGGTCCGAGATGTGGACGGTGGGGGTTTGTCTAAAATGAGTCAGTAATTTCATTCTGGAATCATGGTCAATGGGTAACTGAAAATATGTTAGGAATGCTGTAGCGAGGGCGCTAAAGGTTCCATGTGAAGTTGTTGGTTGCTCCACGTACCATTTCACGACTAATCCCTATAAGAGTGCTTTGAAATAATATCAATCAAATAGTGTCGTCAATGATAGGCCCAGACGCGTTGGTGTCTGGTGGGGTGTCGTAATTTTGATTCCGTGTTTGGAAAAACATTTCCTCGCAAGTCATGTATATTTCGTGGCTATTATTTCCGGAGTCATTAGGATTTTGTTGATGAGTGCTAATTGTCCCTTGATGAGGGAAAGGTTCCTGCATGATGACTGTCTGCTAGGAAGATCACCCTTGTCCACGGTTACTTTGTAGCTTCTTCAGCTCAGGGAGGTCAGGACAGTGGTGAGTGTAATGGCCGTACTCACCACAGATTGAACAAGAGTGATTTGTTCAAAGAGGTGGCCTTTTATTCTGCCGTTCAGAATTTCTTGGCTCCTGGTTTTGATTTCATTTAGAGCTACCTCCATCTTGAGATTGTGGAGAGTGTTGTTGATTGTTTCCCCCCTGTATAGGATTTCCTTCAGGCTTGTTTTTCCCTTTTTTCTTAACCACATTAGGAGGGTAGTTCTCCTGGTTATATGGTTGGCATGGTTGGTTTTGGGAAGGTTATATGGTTGTGCCATGGACTATGCATAATGCGGTCCTTGGTTTGCAAATGGATGTTGGGGGGAGCTCTTCTGTCAGTATGTCTATCTGCGTACTAGGTCCCCTAAGCTGAAGGATAATATCCTCCATGCTGATAGTGATACGACGACATCATACTGGTCAAATTTTGCGGAGGCATGTGATGACTTTGGTAGCCGGGTTGTGGTACATTCTGGGTAGAATCATACGTGTAACCAGGGTTTTGAACGTTGCTACCTGGGTAACTTTGGTTCAATGACCCAATTAAACCATATGCGTATTTTGACACGCCTAGAAATTCTTTGTAATTTTATAGACACAGGGCATTTGGTAGGATATTGTAAATATACCCTGACTATGTACAAATCAACTCGAGCTCTTGGGCCTTACTGATGGCATCCTCTTCAGATATGGGCCTTTGTTACGCCACATCCTTTGAAATCTCTGCAGTGAGAGTTTTCAGGAACAGGTCTAATAGTAATCAATCGTCTATTTTGGTTTCCACAAACTACGACGCCACTGCCATTCGTCGAGATGGTCTGAGATATGGATGACGGGGGTTTGCCTAAAGTGTGTCAGCAATTCTGTTCCATAATCATGGTGAATGGGTAACTGAAAATAGGTTAGGAACGTAGTGGTGAGGGCGCTAAAGGTTCCATGTGTAGCAGAGGGTTGCTCCACATACCATTTCGCTGCTACTCCTGTCAGAGTGCGTTGAAATAGTGTAATATTCCTAAATTAGCATGTAGCTAATGGGAATATTATTTTTCTCTCTTAACCTATAGTTAGATCAATAAATGGGTAGGGAGGCCCATAAACATGTCTAGCAGCAATAAAATCCCTTTTAATGTGAAAATGGATCATATTCATAGCTGGATAAAACACCCTCAAGTGTGAACAAGTGCTCATGCATAAAACACCCTCAAGTGTGAACAAGTGCTCATGCATGAAGACAAGGTCAAGTTTGACCAAGTCAACTGAGATAGAGTGGAGGGAATGAATCATCAATAGAGACAACCAGTATGAATGTGGATTAGTTTAGACAACTATATAAAATCTGGATTGAAGACCCTTAGTTGTGAAAAGGGCTGGAGTAGGTTGAAGAGTTCAACTTTAACCAAATAAAGTAGTGTTATTATGGAGGAGTGGCGTTAATGATGGGACAGTGCAGTTTTGGAGGGAGATTGATTGTGTGATGGTGGAAACCCTAATGAGTGGGACCCAAGGTGAGAAGGCTCACATTGTTTATAAGGAAGAGGATGTCAACCATATGGGGTTAGCTTATGAATTATATTTTGATATGTCTGTTTAGACTTATTCTCTCTAGTTGTTTAGCTAATATTGCTGGTGATGTTTAGCACAAGGTATTCCTATTTTGGCACTAGCACATTTGGTCCAATTTCCGATGGCCAAAATGTCTCTCTTGTGAAACATAGGCGTCCCAAGAGAGACACTTTGAGGCGGGGCAAAACATGGTTAGCCATTACGTCGCAATTCCGACATTTAAATTAAGTGTCGGAAGAGCGACACATGTTCTGACATTTCTAGATAGTCGTTGCTCTTCCAACATTAGCCCGACTATCGCTATTGCGACGTTATCAAAAGAGTCGCTATTTCAACGTTAGCCAAACCATCAGTCTACCGACGTTCCACACCATTGCTCTACCGACGATACATAGCTGTTGGTCTTCCAATGTTTTTCAGGTTTTCAAAATAATGTCAGTACTTAGACGATTGTGACTATTCGTCACTATTTCGACGTGTGTAACTTTCTGTTGCTCTTACGACATGTGTGACTTTCCATCGCTTTTCTGATGTTTGTGACTTTCCGTCGCTATTCCAACGTTCGGCAGAGTTTGTCGCAAGTCCGACAGGTCAGAATTTGTCCAATGTCCATTGCTATTCCGATGTGTGTGACTTGCCGTCGCTCTACTGACTTCTTGCAGACTATGCCGGAAGTCCGATGTCGTGCAGTCATTGTCGCAAGTCCTAAGGTTGGAAGTGGATAGCAAGCATTGAAAGACCTTCGGAAAAAAATGTATATGGAAAAAACACGGGTGCAGTCTTCCAGTGCCAGGAATATGTCCAATGATATCAGAGCATCTTAAGTAATGTGTACTGTGATGGCAGATGACCTTGATAGGTACTGTGATGGCTTACACTTCTCAACAAGAACGAAATTTTCAAAACCTTTCATGTAAAAGTTTTTGTAAAAAAAACATTGTTGCAAACAATGGCATTATTCTTCACAAAAATATCAACAGTGCCAAGTACATCCACAGTAAGGGCTTCCATAAGAGGTTGCATGGCACAGAATGGCTTTCCAACATCTCCATATCCACACACAACAAAAAATTTACCAACAATCATGACATCTGTGGCTCGCATAAGACCATCTATGGGAGAGGATCTACATCCATATAAGTTATCAAAATGCAAGAAAAGAGAGGAAAGACGCAATCAAATTCATGACAACCCACAAATCAAATAGTATAAAAAATATAATAGAAACACTATCCAGCCCCTAACCTAATTTCACAGCGGTTCAAAGCACACAAAACAACCCTCCAAACAGGCCCAAACAACTTAGCACCCCTATGATCTCGATGAATCTGAAGCATGAAAATCATGAACATGAAACTTGTAGCAAGTTTGAGCATCCTTGACATAGTAGTTACCCATCAGATCTGGCCCCTAGCAATTAAGATAGATGAGCACCACAATTTGCAGCTCATAAACTATTGACATCATAAACACATATATAATATGAATCTAAATTTATGGAAGAGGATCACTTATGGAAGAGGATTCTACATTATTTTTTTTCTTAATATTGTCACTATATAAAGAAGGGACTACTAGTTTTATTTACTCTTTTTGTTAGAGCGGTAGAGCCTCATTAATGTGCACTAGTGTTATATGTTCCCAAAGATTGTCGAATCTCAGTTTATGAAAACAAGTGCAAGGTAGGGGAGAGAGTGAAGAGCTAGTTCAATGAAGGAAGTTAGGAGCTGCTAATTGGAGATTGGATACTAAGTGATTTGAGGAGTGAAATATATTGTTATATGATCAGACATTCTTGGAGCATTCATATAAGACCTTGTTTGAAGCATTGATGAAGATCTTGTTGAATACTTGAAGCCCTGTTGAAGAAGCCTCATTTAAGCAGAATTGAAATCCATTGAAGTAGCCTCTTGGTAAAAAATCTTGATAATCCTTTTGGAGCAGTAAAATGTATTTATGATAAATCTCTTAATGATGAGAAACCTGACCTATGACAATCTTAGACAAAATGTGGGATATGATCTGTAGCGGATCTTGTTTTTGTTTGGAGCAAAATTTGGAGACTAATTGAAATAGATTAGATTCTTTACCTAAGTACATTGGAAGATATGTCAAACATACCATTGAATACTTCTGAATAAATCCATTGAAGCTTATTTGAAGTAACTTGGAGGCAATCTATACCACCTATAGAAGAATTTTTTGAAGTAAAGCTTACCTACAGTGAGGTTTCCACCTAGATCCAACATTATGTATGGAACCATAACACCCCTAACATGCCAAACAAAAGGATTATCAAGAAAGATTAAGGAAATTTGTAACTTGTTTTGAATGAAAATTTGTACAAAGACTTAAAGAGACGTTGTTGAAACATAAAACTATATTTTGGATGCATTATAACCATATTTTATCAAACTGTTTGTTATAAATACCAACAAATTTCTTGGAGCTCACATATTTCAACAAATAAAAAATGTGGAATGTGATGGCAAATGAATTCATTGGGTACTTTTTTCCACCTAATGGTTTACTTTCTCTCACAATTCGTTAAGGATGGAATAAGTGAGATCAAAGAAAAAAATTTGAAGCCTATTTCAGACTTGTATAGGTTAGTTCCAACATAGATAGGTTGGCTCCTCCACTAAAGATATATTTTCCTCCTGAAAAAGACATGATAGTTCAATAGGTTCGAATGAGTATAAATAGAGGTTGAACTTTCCTCCATTTCAGCCTTCACTCGTCCAAAAATTAAGAAGAAGAAAAGAAAATAAAGTGAAAAGAAGACCATGATTAAGGACTAAGATTAGAAACAAGATTATTTTGTGCCATATCTCATAAAGGAACGGAATTATCTGTGATCCATCTACGTACTAAAAAGACCAAAGTATTTGTGATTCATCTCTCAGGCATAAGACCAAAAGTATGAAGTAAATTCTGTGAAAATTAAGCGAAACAATTTTTTGAATGGAGGTAAAGGTATCTCTAAGGGGCCAAGACCCTGTGGATTATATTTGAGAAAGTAGACCAAATATTTGTGAGAAAGAGCTCAGATCCTAAGGTTGAATTTATGTGTGAAAAAGTATTGCATCACTTGTGGAAGAGGGAGACAAAATTATTTGTTTTCTTAAGATTGTCATGATGTTGAGAAGGGACTATTATTTCTATTTATTCTTTGTTTTAGGGTAGCATAGCCTCAATAATTCACACTGGTATTATATGATCCCAAAGAGGGTCGAGTCTTTGCTTATGAACATGAGAGATAGATAGGGGATAAATTGAAGAACTAGTTCAACAAAGGATTTTACGAGTCGCTACATTGAAGATTGGATACTAAGTGATTTGACGAGGGAAATCTATTTTTATAAGAGCAGACATTCTTGGAGCATTCATAGAAGACCTTGTTTGAAGCATTGCTGAAGATCTTGTTGAATACTTGAAGTGCTATTGAAGAAGCCTCATTTGAGAAAACTTGAAATCCCTTGAAGTAGCCTCCTGGTAGTAGATATTGAAAACTGTTTTTGGATTAGTAATATATATATATATATATATATATATATGATAAATCCCTTAATGATGAGAAAAATGACCTATGGAAATATTTGTAAGAATTTGGGATATGATCTATAACAAATCTTAAAATAGACTTGATCCTTGACCTAAGTACATTGGAAGATATGTCAAGAATACCATTTAATACTTTGTAACCAATCCATTAAAGCTTATTTGAATTATCTTGGAGGCCATTTGTGGCACCTCTAGAAAATTTTGTTGAAGTAAATCTTAGAGTGGTATGTGATGCATTGTTGGAGCAGTATTGGATACATTCCTTAAGAATTGGTAAAGTATTATTGAAGAGATAGTTCAATTATTATTGGTAAATCACTTTCTGGAGTTGAAAGATAGCATTATGATCCAACCTCCATACACAAGGACTAGATACATGACCTTGGTTTCAAGTTGGCTCTCAAAGAATCTAGATTGACACAAATCACCACATCCTAAAACAAAACAAGATTTTCCACTTACGCCATTGATAGAGCATCCCATATTTCAATGCCCAATATCAAGAGATATATTCACCTATTCATGACTTGGCAAGCTCCCTTTCCAATTTTTTCTACTACCCTAACGAAAGAGAAATAGATTCACACATTCATGACTTGGGATGCTCCCTTTCCACCTTTTCTACAACACTGACAAATGATGCCTTTCTCTCCTCATAAGAGAAGTATTCAGACACAAAAATCAATGTGTACTTGTATCAACCTAACCATATGCCCTCAAGAGGATCACTTCATAATTCTCAGTTGTTGCATCTATTTGGGGCAGCAAGCAACAATCAAAGATATACCATTCTTCAAATTCTTCCCTAAACAGAAGCCCTAAATAGCAACACCTCATACTTCTAGATTGTCTCACCTAACTGGGGAAAGAAGTGACAAGGAAAGATTTATGATTTTTCAAATTCTAGATGGATGTAAACACTTTGTAATGCAGTGACAAGCAAAAAATTTAATTCTTTGAATTCTAGATGGATGAAATCACTTTGTAATGACAAGTTGAGAACCTTACTCTACTTTTAATATCCTCTATTAGGGGTAACCTTCACACCTCTACCTTATATCAACACTAACTAAGTTAGAAATCCCATTGGCCCATCCTATTTATCTGTCAAGACTCAAGTTTGAAGCATAAGGCAAAAGACCGGACACTGTTATTATACAATAAGCTTAAACATAATCTGAACTACAAGACAAGGATATTTATCCTCAGTGGGGAGAATGAATCCAATTCTACCAATCCTATCAAATAGTTGTCCCTACAGAGAGTTGTCCCTACATATTTGGAGCCCAACAATTTGAGATCCATATATCCACTGCAATCAGACTATGACACAACCCAGTGAATTTACATATCAATGCTTATCCTGTGAGGATGGAAAATTTCCATCAAGTTTTTGAGGTCTAGATCAACAAAGATGGGATCATTACCTTCTTCACAAATTGGCTTGTTGGGGGCAGTTTCACTGGCATCAATAAGGCGACTAACAAATTTTCAAGAAATGTATTTGGATGATCAAAAGCAAGGTTGGAAAAATTAGTAGACACACTCTAGACATCCATTAAAAACATAACCTCTATTCGTCAAATACTAATGGTGCCAATTTTAGACTAGAGTATTAGCCCAACAAGGATCCCCTCCTTTCCAAAACATCAAAACATTCATTGATTTTTTCCTTAGGTGTAACATTCAAGATAGGGATAAGATGGCAGACTTTTATATGGATAATTTAATACTTCTTGCTATGAATGTGTGGGACCCCAAATCTCAGCTAGGTGATGTGAAATTTATTTCTTTAGCTTCCTGGATGATAGTCACTAACTATCAGAGGGAAAAGACTGTAGATATCCTTGTACAATGTAGAGGGAAAAGACCCAATAGCCTATCTAAATACAGAGTCCTCTATCCAACATTGAGATAGAGAACAAATTTACAACTTCCACAATGAATCTATGTTGGTAAGTGGACTACAAGTCCATTTATGGATCATAACATATAGGAGTAGATGCATCCTTGACTGTGACTCAAATGCTAAAACTATGAAGAGAACATTGCAGACCTGAACATGGGCAAAGCAGACAGAGAAGGATTGGAAGACTTAAGAGACAACGATATTGAGACTCGAGAAGAGAACAAAAACTTGAAAGAGAAGGTCCAAATGTTCAACTGGAGGATGGAAAAGATGGAGAAGCACTTTGAGACCTCTACCAAACTATTTCCATTACTCAAGAAGAAGTTTTGATGAATGTCAAGATTCTATCATTACAGTAATTGTCGATTGGGATAAGCACAGAGTGAAGCTTGTATGCCTTAGTGAGGTGGTCATCTAGATGGATAGTTGGCAAGAAAGTGGGTTCACTCAAATGATGGTACAACTACAACAAGAGTTAGTGGAGAAGGAGGTGGCCTTGGAAAGGCTCCAAGCCGCTGTCCAAGACTACGAGGAAGCAATACCACCTTCCTTGCCATTGCTAAAGCCAACACCATGATTAAAACCACCTTTTTAAGCTCACTTTCCGTAGACATTTCTCTAGTGCAGATTGGTGACTTTGAAAAATCATACCAGAGGCATTAGTTCCAAGATCCTAAAGAAAATGGGCTATGATAAACAAGGATTAGGAAATTCAAGGAATTCTAAACTCCATTATCTCTTCACAGAGGCCAAGCATAATGGAATAGACTTTGATGGAAAAATGGAAAGTCCCATCACCATCAAGACCATTCTGTAAAACCAAAGACATGTTGGTGTTGGCCTATTCATCAGGAGAAGTAGCAACAACAAATGAAGGTAGTAGTCCACTATCATCTTAGCCTTCTTGTCCAAGAATCTTACCATATCAAGAATGGAATGTCTTTGTACTAGTGCTTAGCATGGTTACACAATCAAGTGATGGAAATAACTCATATAAAGACCAAATATATATGATAATCACACAAATTATACCAATTAGACTTATGCTACCATTACAGTGTAAAAGACTCCATGACTCAACTATCTTTTCCAAAATTTTAAAGGAAAAGTGCACAACTAATTTCAGTTGGTTAACAAAAACACCAAAGTTGGATAAGTCCACTAGTTTGGTGGTCAATGGGCAATAAGTTAGTGATGGTAATAACGTTGAGCCACTAGATGTGAAGTTTGGCCCTTGTCTCTAGTGACTACGTTAAGCCCTATTCAAAGGTTCAAGGTTGAGCTGGATCTACTTCAGAAGTTAACAAATGGAAGAAGAAGTCCTACAGAGTATGACATCTCTAAGAAGGCTTCAAATATCTAAAGAAATAGGCTCCAGACCTGTTGATTTGAGAAGAAGGAAATTTTGAACCTAATAACTTGAAACATTGTAGCAACATCTAAACTTATATTCAAAATAGAAACATAAACATTTTTGGCATTTATAATAGATGAAATCATGCCAAAAATTAATCGTAATATTTTATAAGCATCTTCAGGAATCTTTATCATCAGTTTTCTGGGGTAAAAATAGACATTTTTCAACTATTATAAAGTATATTTTATTGCCGAAATAAATTTATGGGTTTTAACCCTAGGGTAAATCAATCATTTTCCATTGAAAGTAGTTTCCAGATCGTTGATAACAGAGAGGTAGAAAACATTAAGGGGATCAATAAATTTTTTAATGAGGATAAAGTTTTCCTCCCTTGGTCAAAATTCCGACACTTTAGTTCTAAAACTTTAGTTTCGAGGGAGGAAAAATTTATCCTCGGTAATCTCTTGTTGGAATTCAAATGTTTCAAGGGAGGAAAACTCTTCCTATAGATTAGCTTAAATAGATTTTCATGATAAGGATTTTGTTTTGATTAATGGTCCTCCAAGTGTCCACAAACATTCATTACATGGATTATAATCATACGTACATCTAGGCTCTACAATGATTATTAACCATCTAATATGGTGGCCACTTGGTGCAGATTTTGATGGGGATTCCATTCATGTTTTTTATCCTCAATATTTAGGATCTCAAGCTAAGATTTCTCAACTTATAAGTGTGGAACAACAAATTTTTAGTTCCCATTTTGGAGAGGCAAGAATAGCACTAAGTGTTGATACCTGAGACATTGTTGTATGCCAATCTTTTATCCATTCACATGATGTAGAATCATACCATTGGAGTTGGAACAAAGACCTTGGGCTTTGGAGGCGCGTCACTCATGCTACCCCTCCTAATTTGTGATGGAGTATATCACTATCTTATGATTACTATGTCTTCCCATTGGTATTATTTGTCTTATTGATGTATATTATGACATATCCACATTGCATTTGCTCATGACTATGATCATTTTCATGACATGGACCCACTGTGTACTTTTTTCATGGCCATGGTCTTGCATATTATTACATGGATTCACAGTGTATTATGTTGGCAACCATGCTTTGATTCTCCTCTAAGCATCGTTATGCCTATCTATTTTTTGACAATCGATTGCAAGTACTCACTAGTTCCTTGATCTTTAGCTCTTTCCTTGGAATTCCTGATAACTTATGTTTATTAGAATGTGTTTCGACCATTGGTTCCTATTCTTAACTCACACATTAGCGGGTGTTGTTACAACTCTATTTTCCACCCTTGAATCTCACTAACGACCCATTGCATAGACCAACGTTGAATGAGTTTATGAAATCAACACTAAATGAATAGATTGTCTTGCACTAGGAGATTTTGAACTTATTAGACTCAACTTCCTTAAGTTCGAGAGATATACAACCATCCTCTAGCCTCCTCCATGAATCTATTTAAGGAAGGTCTCTCAAGGAAGAAAGGAGGAAGAATCATTTGCAAACACGTGTTGTTCATTTTAAAAGAGACTATTCAACCTTTAGATATCAGACTTCTCAAGTTGTGTGAGGGCCAAGGAAGTGTTAGACGAGGGACTAGGGACAAAGAATATGATAGAATTTCCCATTACATTTGGAAAATGAATTAAGAATATTTTGATAAACTCCATATATTCAAACAAAAGACAAAAATATTTTTTATAACTTCAACTTTGATCCAAAAATGTCTCAAGACTAAAACATGTTAACCATCATATATTGTTCAAAAACATGCTCATAGATACATACATAAATGCACACACACACATAAATATATACATATATTATTATATATTTCTTAAAACAAATAAAAATTAATCTTGATGATCTTTTCAAAAAAAATTATATAAAAACCTGCTTGGCTGATTTAATTTGTCGTTAAATTCACTAGTGCATTGTAATGTCCCAATTTTTAGCCTCAAGCTAAAATGGACATTATAGTTGCACATTTTTATTTTGTTGAATAAAAATGGGTAAAGTGACCCATTCATGAAATAAAAAAGAATAAAATCCCTTGCAATGTGAAAAGGGATCATCATGGAGTTGGATTTCACACCCTCATGTGTGAAAGAGGTTAAAATGCAAATGGACAAGGCCTAATTGACCAAGTCAAACTGCATTGGCATGAGTTGGCAAGCACTAGGTGGGACAACGCAGTTTTAGTGGAGGAATATTCTATGAGGGAGGAAACTTATAGAGGAAGAAATATGGAGGCTTAATTGTGTTTAAAAGAGAGGCAAGGCAGCCCATTGAGATTATCTTAGATCATTTGATTATTTGTCTAGAGAGACAAATTGCTGCCTCTTGCTGTTCAGCAGAGCTGCAGTGCCCTCGGGCATGAGGGAGTCCTGTTTAGGATTTCCTCTCCTTCTTGAGTAGCTCATGAAGGATTTCACTCATCCTCCATATTCCGGAATTCAGGCCATAGCTTCAGCCATCTTCATCAGCGCAGTGTCTGCAACAGATTATTGTGCAGTGTAGCTGGGTGTTGCTGGAGGTTTCCCACAACACCATTTCTAGCTGATCTTTCAAAGGAGGGAAGTTCTCTACTTCTGGGAGGTTAGTGAGAATGGTTCCTGAGCATATTCCACTATCATTGGCAGGAAGCCAACCATTTCCATCAGTCACAACGCAGATACTCTCATTGACTGCGTTCTTGTTGAGGTATATTTGCAGTGAGGGTATTGTATACATTTTAGAGGGTGAACTCTCTTGTGTCGGGATCTGCCTGACATTTGGGAGAAGCATTGGAGAAATGCACATCATCAGATTCAGACATTCAAATTTCTCCATTCCACTCCACATATTGAGTTGCTGCAACTACCCAGCAACTCTGGCATTTTGTAGTTTTTCATATTTCAGCCAATCCTTCTAGGATTGACTGGAGGTAGAGATTTGGAGGAGAGATAAATTCTCCTGATGATGTATGTGCCATATATATGCAGATCCATGTTGTTTTGTAATCATTGTAGCAGTATCCCTTCTATGACTACGCAGTCCCTATTCATGGGCATTCTGCTATAGAGTAGCACTTGTATTTTGACATGTGTTTTCATGGAAGGCTTCTAGCCTTATTCTTCTGTCATTCATTGTATAATTTGCTGCTATTATTTCATAATAAAATGGCTCAAGGGTTTCCATACATTTTGGCATAATGTGTTCACTACTATTTCCAGTTTATGTCTTTGCTTATTGTTGTAGCTGCATTCTTGGGTTATCCTGCAAGATTCCCAATAGTTTTGTATTCCCTCTTGGGGATATTTTCCTTTGACAATAACTCTATAGATAGAGTCTGATAGTGGGCCAGGAAGCCTCTGGAGTTCATCCTTCCTTGTGAAGGTGAAAAATCCAGTAAATACCCCTTCAGTCCATCTCTAGAATAGATTTCCTTGTCATCTGACAATGTTTCTGAAAAAGGAACATTACAATGGTATTGGAGCATAATCTTGGCTCAGCCTGTGGAACTTCACCAAGATGCCATCTAATAAGATGAGGAAGACTCCACTTTGTGGAGGAGAAGAAAGAAAAAGGAGATGAGCTAGACAGTCTTTCTCCCTAAATCCATCTAGGGATTTCATGGGAACCCCAAGCAAAAGAAAAGGGAGAGATTTGAAGAATATCCACAAGGGTTTGAAGCAGAAACAAACTCTGGGGGAATGTAAACATGCAGTCACATCCTTTGATGCACAACGCAGTCACAGGTGCAGCTTTGTCATGGAAGAGATGGGAAAATAAGGAGAGGTGATCAAGAGGAAAACTCTTGGAGATTTTCAGAAGGAGTATGAGCCTCAAACTCTGGCATTCAGTGATCATCTCACTTTATGGATTTTTGCAAGTCTAAGGTGAAGGAGAGCTAGCAGCAAGATAGATTTATGCTATCTACTTTCAGAGGTTCACTTACATGTTCAGCCAAAGCATGGGTAGAGGAGCTGAAGACCATGTTGCAGCAGCACAAAGTGTCCAAAGGAGATGCTGCCAGATCTATAGCGCTGCACTTGAGAGGTAAGACCTATGCATGGTGGATATTTGAGTCATGTTATTTCAAGGATAAAAATACTTCTTCCTATTTCAGATTCATTGGTGGCAATATTTGGTGGGAGAAAATATGAAACACATACAAACCTAGATCTTGCATGAAGAAGGAGGAAACATAAACTCATATCCACTTCAGAATATTGTTGGGAAGGCTGACATCTTGCATCACACCTTGTTGGAGCCAAGGTATCCATCTCACATTCTTTCACAGGAGAGCATGGAGATCTCTTTTTCAAAAAGGAGATCAAATTTTGGAGAAGTTGCCCCTACATGCTGATGAGGAGGAGGGAAACTGCGCTGGAATAGCTAGAGTTGATCCAGTGCCTCATGCAGAGGTAAGAGGAGCTCTTGCTCCACATAGAGGGATTCTTGTGTCTTTGCAAGAAATTCCCCATGATCTCCCATGTAGAGATCAAGGCACAACTCATGACACATTCCTGCCATTGTTGGAAGGGTGCAGAGCTATGGAGATAGAAGGAGAAGATAGGGAGGATGATCAACATCATGGGATGAGGAGCACACACCCTGTCTATTTTATGAGGTTGATGCACCTAAGATGATGATTGGATTGCACAGTGGAAGCATGGAGGGTTTTCTCCATTCATACATTCAGTCATCTCTTGATGATGGTGTCTCACTGCATGGAGACATTACACCAAGGAGACCACTATATCAGCAGAGGAGGTTGGATGCTCCATATTTGGGGGCCTCACACCTTGATTTCAGGAGGGTGGAAACCTTGGGAGAGTTCAATACAGTGCAGAGAGTTTGGGATAGACTCAAGGAGGAGGGAGACACTCTCTCATTTTTAGCATCACCCACTCTCTTCAGTCATACTGCGTTGAAAGATGTTGCTGCAAGGATAGAGGATTGCATCTTCATGATGCAGGTTGACTACTCCATAGATTTGGTGAGAGAGATGATACTTCCTTTGAGGAAGGACTCTTTCATGCATTAGAGTAGATGGAGGCCACTCATGCTTAGATTGCCCAGGATCAGGAGATTCTTTGGAGATGATAGTCTCTCATGGGAGGTTCATTTTTAGAGATCATCATTTCTATTTGAGCATAAGCAGCTGCATGATGGGCATGGTAGCAACTTCGAGGGTAACTTTGGCATGAGGGGATGTCAAGGTAGTAGACAACAGTGTGATGGAGCACCATATTGTAGAACACCAACGCTGTCTATATGGAGGATTGATTCAGGATGGAGGAATCAGCTTTTGGTTGAGAGGTCCCAGGATCTTGGTGCATGCATGATTCTTGATGACCAGGAGGAGGTGACAAATACATGCTTGATGTGATGGTCATCTATTTTTATGGCAGGATCTTCTTGAATAGATTTTCTAGACTCAAGGAGAAATTTATGCATGCAGCACATGAGGACTTCCTAGCTATGCACTTGGATGCATACTTTGCCTTGCTAGAGGAGTTCACTTTGGAGGGCATTCATCATGGCACCTATTATCATGGGGAGAGATGCATAGCCCACTTGATTATGGAGAGGTTGGCACAACCATTCCCTTACTCATTGGAGGAGAGGGAGAGCATTCATGATGAGCCATTTCAGCTCAAGGTCTTAAGTACATGGTAGAGAAGGTATCATTTCACATTATGTACCTATTTATCTTCTATGAGAAGCATATTGATCAAGGAGAATCATCCCTTCTTGCATTTGTTATGATGTACTTGCAGCTACTTGTAGCCCTGATTTTGGCTATTTTGTGATGGTTGTGGGGGAAGCCACATACTTCTTGGTGTGCACCATTGGAACCAACTTGTGATTTCATGTCTCACCTTATGAGGAGATGTTGTGGCAGCAAACAAGTGGCTAGTTCAGCACTTGTTCATTTTGATTTTGAGGCAGGCCAAGGAGGCACTACACAGTTCCATGAGTGGAACTTGAGACCACTCTCTGGTTGTCATTTGAAAACTTGCTTTTATTGTATATTTGTCCATGTATTTCTGATTTTTGTACACTCAAGAGGAGAATTATTTGGATATTTTTGTATGTACAACCCATTGGGAGCATGATTCTCCCCATTATATATGTTTTATCTTGCAGAAGATACCATGGGCAAACCATGATTGCCACATTGCTACTTCCACCTTCTTGTGGGAGGGACCACTTGGAGAATTTGCAGAGGCATTTCATGGCTGATTTTATTGATGGGGTAGCTTGGGCCACTCTTGGAGGCCATACTATTTCAGCCCAAGGATAGAGGCATCCCCATGAACACTCAAATGGAGAGAGGACCAGCACACTCTCCATTTAGCCCCAACACATTGTAGAAATCGGGGGTTAAGATTTTCATTAGATGATAGCATGGATGAGAGGATCATCATTGGGAGTAGCATTATCCCATGCATGTGATCACTCCTACCTTAAGGAGGCCACATTCCAGCAGGAAGGATTCCACTACACCTTCTATCTTTCCATGAGGAGCATCATCTTCAGTTTGCATACTTGGGAGAGAGAAATAGAGGGTAGATTTGTTGCAGCATATTTGAGCAGTGGTGGGACCATGAATGAGGAGGCCACAAGAGAAGAAGGAGGAGGAATTTTTTTCTCTCTATGCAGTTGCTTGAGGACAAGCAACATGTGGGAGGGGAGGACTGTAATGTCCCAATTTTTAGCCTTAAGCTAAAATGGACATTATAGTTGCACATTTTTATTTTGTTGAATAAAAATGGGTAAAGTGACCCATTCATGAAATAAACATGAATAAAATCCCTTGAAATGTGAAAATGGATCATCATGGAGCTATATTTCACACCCTCATGTGTGAAAGAGGTTGAAATGCAAATGGACAAGGCCTAATTGACCAAGTCAAACTGCGTTGGCATGAGTTGGAAAGCACTAGGTGGGACAATGCAGTTTTAGTGGAGGAATATTCCATGAGGGAGGAAAATTCTAGAGGAAGAAAGATGGAGGCTACATTGTGTTTAAAAGAGAGGCAAGGCAGCCCATTGAGATTATCTTAGATCATTTGATTATTTGTCTAGAGAGACAAATTGTTGCCTCTTGCTATTCAGCAGAGCTGCAGTGCCCTTAGGCACGAGGGAGTCCTGTTTAGGATTTCCTCTCCTTCTTGAGTAGCTCATGAAGGATTGCAATCATCCTCCATATTCCAACATTCAGGCCATAGCTTCAGCCATCTTCATCAGCGCAGTGTCTGCAACAGATTATTGTGCAGTGTAGCTGGGTGTTGCTGGAGGTTTCCCACAACACCATTTCTAGCTGATCTTTCAGAGGAGGGAAGTTCTCTACTTCCGGGAGGTTAGTGAGAATGGTTCCTGAGCATATTCCACTATCATTGGCAGGAGGCCAACCATTTCCATCAGTCATAGTGCAGATACTCTCATTGACTGCATTCTTGTTGAGGCATATTTGCAGTGAGGGTATTGTATACATTTCAAAGGGTGAACTCTCTTGTGTTGAGATCAGCCTAACATTTGGGAGAAGCATTGGAGAAAGGCACATCATCAGATTCAGCCATTCAACTTTCTCCATTCCACTCCACATATTGAGTTGCTGCAGCTACCCAGCAACTCCGACATTTTGTAGTTTTTCATATTTCAGCCAATCCTTTTAGGATTGACTGGAGGTAGAGATTTGGAGGAGAGATCAGCTCTCCTGGTGATGTATGAGCCATATTTATGCAGATCCATGTTGTTTTGTACTCATTGTAGCAGTCTCCTTTCTATGATTGCGCAGTCCCTATTCATGGGAATTCCGCTATAGAGCAGCACTTGTATTTTGACATGTGTTTTCATGGAAGGCTTCTTGCCTTATTCTTCTGTCATTCATTGTATCCTTTGCTGCTGTTATTTCATAATAAAATGGCTCAAGGGTTTCCATACATTTTGGCATAATGTGTTCACTACTATTCCAATTTATGTCTTTGCTTATTGCTGTAGCTGGATTCTTGGGTTATCTTGCAAGATTCCTAATAGTTTTGTATTCCCTCTTGGGGATATTGTCCTTTGAAAATCGCTCTATAGACAGAGTCTGATAATGGGCCAGGAAGCCTATGGAGTTCATCCTTCCTTGTGAAGGTGAAAAATCCAGTAAATTCCCCTTCAGTCCATCTTTGGAATAGATTTCCTTGGCATCTGAAAATGTTTCTGAAAAGGAACATTACATGCATGAGATTCAATGAATTTCATTTTTTTTAATCCACCCCCCCCCCCCCCCACCCCTCTCCAAAAATAAAAAGAAAATGCAGTTACTAAGAACACAATCATCATCATATCAAACCTGAACCATAATTATTTTGTTAAAAACATTTGTAGGGGGAAGATAAGATATAGTAAATAGTAAGCCAATGGGACTAGAAAATACAATGAGACATATAAATACTGTGAAGTGCCCAGACTACTCTTGATTCTTGAAAGCTAAAATATAAAGAGGTAAAAGTGATACTAAAAGAAAAGGTGAATCTAGAAGGAAAAATTTAAATCGTAGAAATCAATACTCCATACCAAATATAGAGGTAAGATGTAGAGGAGGGAGCAGAGCCATCCTCATCTTCATCACCAAGGTATCAATGCAAAGACCAACAATAATGTCCTGTATAGAATGCTTGACGCTGAATATTTAACCAGGGCATCATGGGAGGAGCAATGTGGTGGTGATCAGCTGAACCCCTCCTAACATTTGAGGCCAGAGAGAAAAATATAGTGATGGACATTTGGTTGCTTGATATGGGCACAACTCTGCACTAAAAGAAGATACATTTTTGTGGCCTCATGAATGTAGTTGCATACCAATAGAAGGGGGTAAGGCGGATATATGACTAGCCTAATATCATCTATGTTTGGGGCTTGGGCATATATATAGTGTTTAGCACCTCCAATTACCGAGATAGGCTAGAAGGAGGAGATCAATTTGGTGAAAGAAGATCTACATAAATATTGTAAGGTCAATTGTCTGTTTTAATGCCTCAAATATGTAGAAATACAAACATTTCTAATCTTAGGAGGTGGACTTAATTAAAACTAGTGTCACAAGTATATTTGTAATATTCCCAAATCGGGACAACTAGCAATCCATGGGTGGAAAACACATTTTCCAGAAATGGAGGCAACATTATTTGATAATAAGACCTATATCCTTTAGAACAAGGTGTCTAAGACCGAAATCCAAGAGTTGAGACCAAAGAAATCCTTCTAGGATGGTGAGACAAGCCTCCCACACCTAGTTCCCTTTATAAATTGCCCAAGGAATGGGGTTGCAACAATACATGAACATACCATGGAAAGACATCATTATTTTATGAGCTATGAGACAAGAAGATGTAGATATCCAATAAAAAATGTTATAGCAGCAAAGAAAGTACAAGTTCTTGAGGAAACATCTACTCAAGAAAAGCAATGCAAGCCTCAACAAGACATGTACATGAAAATAGAAGAACACTGCTATTTTTGCATAAACCCGGGCTATGAGGACGCAGTTTATAAAAGGTACTACTCCATATTACATGATAACTAAAATATATGGCAATATATGGCTCAAATACAATAGGGGAGCAAAGCTCTAACTCTTAGAAGCAATAAAACATCAATCCTTCAAGGGATTGGCTGAAATATGCAAAATGGAAAAAATGCTGGAGTTGCTGGGTAGCTACAGCAACTCAAATCTGGGACTCAATAGAGAAGGTTAAATATGATGAGAAATCTAAAGTAGACCTTCTCCAATGGATCTCCAAAGTGGAAGGCTGATCCATACACTTGAGATCTCACCCTCCAATCAATCTGCAAACCCTCACTGCAGATACTCCATGAAAATAATGCAGTCACTAAGTGGGACTGTGCAGTGAGTGGAATAGAACACTATGGAAAAGTGCCAAGATCTGAAAATAAGCTCTCAAGCTTCCAATATGATCTTCCAAAGAAAGGGAAGACTCTCTCTCTGAAAATGATGAGATGGAAGAGGTGTTGTGGAGTCTCCACTACAACACCCTGCAACACAGAGTTATGTTGTTGTAGCAATAATGCTGTCCTGGAGGAGGATGATTTGGCCTTGAGCCAAGATATGTGGAGAATGAAGAACCAAAATTCAAGAGGCCTCTCAAGAAGGTGAGGAAATCCTAAACAGGAATTCCCCGGCAATTCTTGCTAAACAACAAAGAATGCACAATGTCTGAATAGACATGAAATGAATAATCATAAGCATGAATAAAAATGGGTGTGCTCCTCTCCATATATAGTAAGTGAAGGCTCTCTCTCCATGGGCCCCATCCATTAGGGTTTCCTCCATAAAGGAATATTCCCTCCTCTATCTCTGTGCTGTCCCATGTAGAGCTTTCCACCTCATACCCAACGCTGTTTGACTTGGTCAAACTTAACCAAGCCTCTTTGAAAAAGTCTCGTTTCACACACGAGGGTGTGAAATCTAGTTCCATGGCTGATCCATTTTCATACTAGATGGATTTTATCTATGTTTTTATTGCCATTGGGCCTCCTTACCCAATTATTCATCTCCTAAGTGAAAATAGACAAAATTAATATTCCAATTATCAAGGAAAAATTCTAATATTGCACTCATTCTCCAAATATTTTCCAATCCACTGAACACCTAAATAGTTATGTAATCCTCTAAGGAAGGTACAATTCTAATGAGAAAAAGGGAAGAGAAGAAAATAGAAAGGTAATAAAAGATTAGGCCCTACAATTAGAAGCCCTAAAAACAAATTTCATGCTAAAAGAGAAAATCTAGAATTCTCAACAATAAAACATCTTAGAGATGCCAATCGGATATTTCTAGGCAAAGAAAACAAGACAAATATGCCCCAAGTAGCTGGTAGTACAGGTCACAAGACTACTCAAGATCTTGTTAACCTCTCAAGCTACTAACCGTCGCTACAAACTCATAAAACTAGTAGGAGAAAAACAAGAAAGATTAGAAGTTGAAGAAGAGTGAATAATCAAATTGTAAATTTTCTCTTTGCCAAACATAAATAATAAGACCAAATGGAAAAAAAATATGTGTTATGTAAAAACTTACCTCATCATGATAAGATAACCTCTAGAACAAACTAAATATATGTGGTATAATCCTCACCCAACCACAACATAAGCTCTGATCACTTTTCTTGCATATCAATCCAAATCCTGCATCTAAATTCACTTGCATCTCAAGAAAATATTGAAGTGAACTGGATATGATGTCCCTATCAAAAACATTGAATCAAAAAATCCTCCAAAGACGATGACTATTCCAAAAAAGGGGACAAGTATGACGAAACATACTAGAAATCGTACATTCACTTGTGATGTTAACTTAATTTGCAAGGTGTGGGTTCTTATTCTCATTGAGGCTGCATGATAGTAGGGGCAACCGTGTAATCCCTAACCAATCAGACTCTCCATATGACCACGAAACCATTAAGGGGACACAACTTCCATAACCAAGAAAATATCACCAAAGAAATAGACACAAATAGAGGAAGTAAGGGGTTTTGTTGTGTAAGTTTGAAGTCCAAACCATAGTACTTTGAAGTTTTAGCATTTAATCCCCATAATTGTATCATTATGTGACCAATTAAAGAACAAGCTGTATCAATTTAACATCATTCCTAAGTTTTTCCAAGGTTAAATTTGATCTCTTGGTGTGTTTTTAACTATATTAAATTAAACATTAATTTCTCCCCTTGTTTATGACATAATTTTTTGTTGAAACGAAACAAAGTCACTAGAGGCTGGATCTCTGTTTGTTTTAACGCTAATAATTGTGTTATGTTTTATAGAGTCCCCGTCCATTAGAAAAATCAACTAGCCATCAAACTAGGCCTCTAGGCCTTAAGGGTTTTCTCTTTTCCCTACCTCTCCTCATCGTTTTTGCCAACCGCATCTCGGAAGCATCTCATTTGCGTAGCACAAATCTGATCCAAACACCTCAAGAAGTTTGAATACATTTACAAGTCTATACTCATTTCCTACACTTAATCTCAAGTAACTAGAAATACTTGTGTCATTGCTCTTAAGGCGTTAGTAGTGCTCATCGCCTTTTTGATGTTTTTGTATTTTTGGATGGTGCTTATGGCAAGATCATGTTAAAATTTGGGGACATCATGTTTTAGTAATATTGGTTGGTGAATTGGTACATTGAAGATTCCACTCTGTACAAAATTTATGCAATGATAAGAGAGCCATGGAAAGTAATCATCCATAGACATTTATTTCTCAATACACAAACTTATATTAAACCCATAAGTTTTATACATTCTTGATTTAAGGAAATATGAAGATAGTTCCAAGTCATAAAAAATCATTTCTTAGATCGAAATCAACATATATAGTGAGCGAATAAGGGTGATTGGACCTGGTTTGGGGGCTTCTGAATAAGTGAAAAACTGCCCTAAGGTCAAATGAACCAAATGCCAGACCCCTTGAATTATGAGCGACTTCTAGAGTACAACCAACTTCCTTATTCGCTGTAAACCCAATGCATTTATGGCTCCCTTTTCTCCCAATGAAACCTCTCGCACACAGTGTAATTAAGGCATCTCCATAACCTACACAACATATCAGGATAACATCCAGAAGAGGTTAAATCAACCCACAATAATGCTACAGCCAGCAAGGAAATTTGTGTAGCAACTCGTCCTTAAACACAATGTCGCTCTTAGGAGGTACAAAATTTATCAAATGAGAAAAATATCATTCTTGCCTTCCAAAAACACACCCACAAGAAAAAGCCAAAATTCGAGCTCCCTTGTGACTAGTTATTGTACTTCCTTTGTTATAGAATTTGACCAGCTAAGTATAAGAGTGAATACGGACCTCTTGAGTGGATAACTCGACCCCTTGGAAAAACTGAACTTGACCCACGAGATTTTACCTTCTTTTCACAATACTAAACTGTTCACATCTCAGAAGAACTTGACCAACAACGAATAAGAATGAACTCAACCCTAAATGCAATGTTCACTTCCTTTCTAAGAATTATTGAGAGGTTGGAGACTTAGAGGTTGATGTCGACAATCCCAACTACATTGATCCACACTTGATGTTAATTCCCAACGATATCCTTTCCAACAACAAGGAATCTCTTTGTAAATAGAATTTTCAAATCAAGCACAAATTAGCATATATTTCAATTGGAAAGGAACAAAAGTTACCAACTTCAACTCATCCCAACTCCAATTAGCTTGGATTGGTCATAAATGCACATTATCTTGTGCTAATCACTTGAAAATAGATTATAATGTTGCTAGAAGATGGAAAGATTTTTCCCAATATCTATGTTCTTACAAAATATGAGAAGACTTACAAAAATAAGATGATGATAAAAACTCTAGAATTCATGCGTAAAGGCTTCGAGGTTCAACCTTAGGTATGTTCTCTTTCAATCCTAATATTACTTGGAGTTATTTATGGTGTATGTAAAATGCTGGGTGATCATTTTGTTGGTATTGTCCTTCATTACAAATATGTGCATTAATTCTAACTCAAGATTGGAACCAGTGGTACTCACATTCATGCAAGGTAAGTAGCCCTTTGGGCCTCATTTAAATTTTCTATGGTTAAATGTGTTCGTAATATTCAAAATGCTTTGAGACTCAAAAATGGTAATTAGAGTTTTAAAGTATATGTGACATTGGGATAGTCTCGTTCTCTTCTCACCGGGCAAGACTGGTTAAGGAACCCTGTGAAGTTTTTCTATTCAAGCCATTCGGGTGATGTTTGCTGCAGAATTAATTCTCTAGCACATCATCTTTCAAAGGATCCCATTGCAATTAGGGCAATGGATTACACATGGAGAATCGTAGGAGGGTTTTGCCTTACTCTTGGAATATTGTTTTAAAAGAATTTTGCCAGGAATTTTAAGATATTGAGCTGTCATCCACAATGTTAGCACCATAGGTGTGGAAATATTATTTCGGTGTTCAACGTTTATAAGAAATATTTTTTTGCAGAATCATATAACCCTGAAATTTTTCCGAAAGGAGCTCTTATGCGTAGGCATTAATCAATGTGTACTTTAATTTCTACTTGAAATAACAGACAAAAACACATTTGTTTTCTTGGAAGAAAAAAAGACACAAGAATGAGGAAAAATATTTTGTGGAAGAAGATATGAATTTTTCTATCGTTTTGAAGATATAAATTGGTGTATCCTTACTATTTTGTGGGTTGACAAGCCGATTGCACTCGAGCTCGGTTGGGCCAAGACAATTGTCTTTTCTTAGTGGTTGTGTATTTAAACCAACTAGTCGCTAAACCCCAAACCAACAGTCCCTTCTAAACCCTTAACCAACAGTCCCCCAAGCAAACACTGAACCAATGAGTCCATGCTATTTGTCCCTCTATTTTGTCTATAGTGTAGGCGCAACCTACTCGTCTCATCAGTAGTTGTGAAGGAATCACAAGCATCTAGTGTAGCTTGAATCGAATTCTAACAACTGAACAATCCAACTTCTCCTTTCTTCTCGATCTACTCTTGGCTCACAAAGCATCCAGCAGTTTGAATCGATCTGGCTGAAAGAACTGCTCTCCTTTTCTCGGGATCTACTCCCGGCTCACAAAGCATCCAGTTATAGTTGAATTGACAATTTGAAAGTACAATCTAACCTCAAAGATACATGCATAGACCGATAGATAATGAAATTGATTAGGTAAGAATTCTTGGAAAAAGGGCACGCATGTAAGGTAAGTAGGCTAATTAGCTTTGTTGGAATTTAAAAAAGGTATTTAGGCTAATCTAGGGGTGTTTAATCATGTATTAATACTATCAATTTATTAATGATGATTAATCATGTATTAATGCTATCAATTGATTAATTAGGGGTCTTTAATTATGTATCAATTGATTAATTATGAATTAGTAAATTTAATTAAAAATTACTAATTAGTCTACAAACACATGGTAGTAATGGCATTACCCATGCTACACCATTTTTTGGTCATCTAACCTATTATCATTAGATGGACCCAAGTACACCATGTAAGACCAATTTTACCCTGGTAAAATTAAGCTAATTATGTGTAAAATAACTTAATAAACTTTATTTATTAGGTTGTTTATGGTCTAAACAGAAACCTCTAAAGGAAATATTAAACAAACCTATTTTGTTTAATTTTCTCATGGAATAATTAATTAAACCATAATGACCATGGCTCCTAGTCATGTTTAACTCAAAAACAAAGAAATTAATTAGATAAACCTTTATTTATCTTATTATTTTCTGTGAATAATTATTTAAATCTTATTTAGATAATATTATCTTTGTTAAATATGACCAACACGCACAAATAATTAAATAACTAATATTTATTTAATTATCCTTCAACCACTTCCCTCAAAAAGATAAACACATTTATTTATTTATTATTAACAAATAAAGGGATTTGACCCAAGTCAAATACCTTTTCCCTCCAACAAATATAATAAAATATTCCATAAAAAGGTGGATCTAGATTTGGTTAACATTATTTTAATCATGCACCAAGATCTAGAATGACCCAATATTTTGTTATAAATAGGAGGGTTTTCCTACCATTCTTCACCTTTGTTGCCTATTAGATCACTCGATCTATACACTTGGTCACATTTTTTCCACTCTTTGGCCGTGTGAGCTCCCTTTGAGTTCCATTCTTTGTCCTGGGTTTTCACACCAACAAGAGAGAGAGATTCTAGATCTCAAGTGCTGAGGACTTCAAGAACCCATCCCACCGAGGAGAATTGGATACGCCTTCTTGTTTTCCTCCCAGCCTCTTAATACAAAAAATTTTCTTCAAAAAATTGTTCTTGTCTTGTCTATTGGTATATGGAGCAAACCCTTTCTTTACCCACAATGTCTTTCATGTATAGATCCTGCTGCAGCTTTTTTATTGATCAACTAACTGCAGATCCGAAAGATATTGGCAAACACTTTTGTTGTTAGGCTAATAGTTATGCGTAGCTAAAGTGGTCCTTTTTCGTACACTTCGACAAAGGATTCATACTAACAAATGGCGATCACACGGTTTTAAATTACGACCGCCGTTGTTTTTCATATCTCGCATATCCAAAGCCTATCAAAATTTATTTCTTTTCGTATTTTTATTTTCCTATTTTTATATGTTGTTTTTCCAAGCATAAACCCTAAAACATTAAAATTTCTAACTCGTAGTAAGCTGGCCCATTATGCAGTAAGCGACATCACTCAGAATCGAGACTCGGCAACTTTTCCCGCAACCGCTCGCCGAGACAATCGGAATCGGGGTCGTAATGGCCCAAAACTCAGGACTGGACCTCTGTGTCGCACTCCTTTCTACCCTCTTTTCGCGACCAGACCGAAACAAAGCGACTCCCTGCGACCTCGCCAATTTTTCCGCCCATTTTCCGTAATTTTCAGGTTGTCCCCAAGCTTCCGTCGTATTTTCCCACTCGTTTCTAAAATTTCCCCGTTCGAATTGGGCTCGATCCGTTTTTTCATCTAAGTGGGGAACTCTGTGCCCCAGGGTTTCCGCACTCACTGTAGTGGAAGAGTTTTAGCTTCTCTTCAGTGTCCGTTTTCTTTCGCAGTTTCCAACTCCCTTCCGCATCTCGTTACTCTTTCGTATCCTTTTAATCATCACCTCTCAAATCACCTCCGAAGATTTGTTTGGATCTACTTTAGGGCCTCTTCCTTGCCCCTTCTTTTTTGCTGATTTCCTCCTTTTTTCTAGCCACCTTGCTCCTCGCCTCGTCGTGGATTCCACCTTCTTTTCAAAGAGCCTTTTATCCTTTAGATCCTCATTCTCTTAATCTTAGATCTATTGGCCTCTTTTTTAAGTGTGTTTCGATTTAGATTTTTTCCCTTTTTTAGATTAGTTTTGAGTGACCCGCCTTCTTGGGTTGAATCGATGCACTAGTAGTCATATTTTCCGTTATTTCAGCATTATATACTCGTTCTCTCGTGCATTTATTTTCGTTTACATAATTTTTCTCTTGCTCTCAAAACGAAAAGGGTTTAAAAATTAAAATTAACGCACGCCACACACTCACCCCAAGCGAAGAAGAGCTCGGTTTACACCACCAGCAAAGACTCTAAAATCAACACACCGCACCTATCCGCCCCCTTGCTTCACATTGTAACCCACTGACCTCGCACCTCTTGCCCTTGTGGTCGTTCTTTCTCCCTCTGTGCCGTGCTCCGTGTTGTCATCATCGTGCCCCCAAGGCGCACTTCCCGCAGACTTCTGGCCTCACCCTGGCTTTTGGTCGATCGACCGCTTCCGTCCCGCCATTGCCGAGCCAATCCTCCTCCGAGTCCGTACTCCGACCCTCTTCCGATCTATTGCCCTCCTTCTCCTTCCGGTTCTCCCACCGTCACCTTCACTATGTCCTGGTCCAGTGGCCCAACGCTTAGCGTGCTCTCGCCTAATGCCGACACTACTACTAGCGGAACCGCCACAAAGAACTACCTCTGCCATACCCCTTTGCCGCCGTACATCGTGTGCCCCACCCTCCCGATTTCAATCGCTGATCAATGACCCTATCCGCTATGATGTTGGTTGGCCCGCAAAACAACCAAGCTCCTCCACATCCCTAAGTTCAAAGGCCTTGTCAGAGAATATCCAACCAATCATGTCCCATCTTTCCACATGTGGTGTTCCTCCAATTCCATTACCGATGACTCCATCCGTCTTCAATTGTTCCAACGCACGCCACGGCGAAGCTTCTAAATGGTATGTCGACCAAGCCACCTCTTCCCATACCACCTTTGCGACCATTTCCCAAGCTCCTTTATCTTACTTCCGCATCCCTCTCCGATACGATACACGGGCACGAGGCTCTTGACCTCTTTTCAAGCAACCTCTTCGACCCGCTTTCCATTATGTCCAGAATGGCGCACGAAGATGAAGCTTATGTCGAGCTCCCCCCTTTGAAGATCAGATCTATATGGACCGGTTCCTTCGCTCTCTCTTAGCTCCCAATAGCAAAGATGTCGCCTCCCATTTTCCCCAAAACCGAAGAAGCCGCCTCTCCAAATAGCTCACAACAGACTCGATCTATGCTCGTCCGGTTATGTTTATACCGTTCTTCCGACTCCCTCAAAACGCGCGCGCTAACGCCTGGGGCATCTCATTCCGCTCGAAGGTATCGTTGGAGCCCTTTCCCCATCCGTATGCTCAACCTCCTATGGGCTATGGTCTCCCTCGGGAGGGGCCAAGACCTCTAGCACTCTTCCCCTCCCGCAGCATGTATCCAGGACACTGCATGCTCTCTCCTTTTGCCCAACCTCCGCTACCCCAATGTTGCCCAACCTAACCATTACTCAGGAGCACCGATGCAATCTGGGCCCAGAATATGCGATCTCCTTGCCTCTTCCAACCCGCAATGCCTGCCTCCTGTGGCAAGTATTTGCATACAGTAGCGACTAATCCCTTCTTCTCAAAGAAGGTGGAGAGGAAATCCAAACCACCTACCCCCGGTCCTCATGGGACCTTACCTCAAGGGTGTTGACCCTAACACCGCTAACTGAAGAATAGGGCACTCACCCCAAGCCGGGAGAAGCGCTTTCGCACAAATAAGCCTTGTTCGTGGCTATGTGTTTATGGCTGCCACACCCACGATTGTCCCCCCACCCCGTATGCGGCAGATGTGGGAGTCTCTGGGCCACTGCGCTGGCCAACACGCCTCCCCATGCCTCTCCTAATGTGGCCACCACCCAACCAACCGTGTTTACCTTATCCTTTTTCTCAAGAAGGATTCGTGGCTACCTAACCGCTCGACGTGCCCGTGTCGCCACCCACCTTCCCCCTTTCTCGGGGTTCCTTCGATTACCTCGCATCCTTATGATGAACTCGATCCTTCCCCCAACCGTCGACCTTCACCTTCAAACTCGGTCTCGCCGCACCCCAAGCCTCCCGCCTAGTCCCCGCCCCCGCGACAGTCCTCCTTCTTCCTGCCTACGTAGCCTCTTTCGACAACCAATGGTCCTTTACATATCCCTCAACCCAAAGTTGAGGTCCATCCCAAGATTCCTAAAGGATCACATACGCTTTCGAAATGTCGCTTTCCGGTCGAGTCGTCATTCGTATAACATAGTAGATGATTTGGCACCTCCGCTCATTTAATAATCGAACTCCTCCGCCGTGCTCTTCTCCTAAAAGAAGGCTCTACTATTCGCGTGCGCTCAGAGATCCCGTCGATGACCAAATACTGTGTTCAGCCCATCAATCGACCCATCCTCCCCTTCCTACTTCCGTCGCCTTCCAAATCCTAGTCAAAATCCGGAACGCTAACGTTTCTGTATACCATGAGGGGGCATCCACTTGTGCTGAACCACTTCGCTTGGAAGCAACCCCATCTCCTAATTTGGCCCCTTCCACGATCACCCTTCGAGCGTGGGACTCGCCCACGCCTCCCACCCATTGGCCTTTCCCGGTAATTTCCTATCACCCTTAAGCCGCAAGACCGTTTGCGCTGACGTCGAAGTCATCGACACCCCTCTAGACTACAAAATTCTACTAGGGGTGAAGCTACACCCATGCCATGTCTCACGTCTCATCCGCTGCTTTTCGCAAGATGTCTCTTTCCTCCCTCACAATGGAAAGATAGTCACCATTGACCAACTGCCCCATTTTCATGAGCCGCGTCTCGCACCTCCCCGAGACGACCATCTCTTCAGAGCGCTACAAAACCGTCGATTCCTTGACCAAATGTCTCCCGCTACCTGGCAAAGATTCCTCCCCGCTTTGGAACTTTTCTTGGTCTTCCCTCCTCCTATCTCCCGACCCCAAACTCATCGAATGTTTTCAAGGATGCAATTGTCTCGGCCGCTTCACAACCTCCTTCGCTAGTCAAAGAACCATGCTCTCCGCACCCCCGCTTCCTAGACCTTCACCCTCAGCTTGGTAGTCATGAGCCCTTTATCCCCATGGCACGGCTCCTCCAAGCCTTAGCCATTTAGAGCCGGCCCCACTCTCGGCTGCCATTACCCCTCTCGGGGTCGATACCATTCCTAGCTCCCCCACCAGGAGTGTACACTAACTTGGCCATGGCCACCCTCTCTCCCTAACATGACTCGGGCATACCCATATGGTACATCACCCTCCCGGCCCGCTACCCCACCCTAGGCCACCTCTAAACCCTACCTGCTTCCACACCTGCTCAACCTGCCCCTTGCCTCCGGCCCCCGCACCTCCCCAGGACCCCGGCCCCCGTGGTGACAGCCCCGGAAAGAAAGGAAAAGCTCGTAAGGGGCAACCAATCGGTGACCAAGCCTCCTCAACAAACCCTACCCTCCGCGATTGCTGCCAAAGCCCGCCATTCAGTGCGCTTAGGCAATATCACTGGCCACGCCACCCATATGTGTCCCGACTTCCGCACCTCACATCCTGTCAACGAGACGTTTCCCGACTCGATATCCCCGAAGTCTACGGCCACTATCCCGATTCTATCCCGAAACTCAGGCCTTGCGCACAAATCACCCTTTGTGCTTGTGCGATCACGCCTATTACACCCACCTCGTCCCCGCCTTGACGAGTATCGTTCCTCCTTAGACATGTACCGCCAATTCAAGGCTACGCACGACAAGATACCTTCTCACTTGTCTGCGTAGTTCTACTTTGGATAGGACTAGAGGATATTCCTACTCCCATTCACATTCCTCCTCCCCACTATCGAACCAACTGAGCCTTTGACCACCATTTTTTACCTATCATCATCCTTGAGAGATAGTTCACCTAATCCTTCAACTTGGTACACCCTCGCCTTCGTCGACTCTCCTGATCTGACGTTGGTGATCCGAGCCCCTTTCTCCACAAGATGACCCGTCACACATCATCACCTCTTACTCCAAGATCCTTCTTCCTCCGGGCCCATCTTCCAACTGGAAGGAATATTACTATGGAAGCTATGACCAACCCCCGATTTTCCATGGATGACATGCACCATTGCGCATATTTCCCCCACAAAGAGTCTCCATGACCAATATGTCGAAACCAAAGACTTCATTCCCAATGCGCCGATTGGTTCAAAAAATCCCATCCCCCGCACCCGATGCTTTCGAAGAAGGAAACACACAATATCTCTCCTACCATCAAAATTGACATTTCTACCAAACCAGAATCGGCTAATATGTCACCTTGGGCGCCCAATGCACCCGAAGAAGTTGGAAGCTTACACCAAGCTCTTCAAAGAATTCCGCGATATTTTTTTCCTAGTCCTATCTCTTAAATTCCCGCACTTGATCCCGCCATCGTCGAACACTCATATCGACACATGGCTCCGATGCCAATCCTGGTCTCACAAAAGTTGAGACCCATTCATCCTTCCAAACGCGACGCCATCGTGTGCCGAAATCGATAAGCTTGGCCGTGCTGGTCGCTTTACCCCATTGAATACACCACTTGGGTGTCCAATCCGGCCCCATTCTCAAGAAGCAAGGCACCATCCGTGTCTCCAGACGGACCAAGTGACTCGAACAAAGCTTGTCCCAAAGAAAATTCCCCCCACACCGTTCTCATCGACTAAATCATTGACGAGTGTGCGGGGCATGAGGTTCTATCCTTTATGGATGGTTTCTCCTGACACAACTAAATTGTTATCCGTCCCATTGATCAACTAAAACCGTTGCTTCATTAGTCCGTGGGGAACTTTTGCTTACGGTCATGCCTTTCGGCCTTAAAACGCTTCGCCACTTTTCAACGAAGCCATGTTCTATTGTTTCCATGACTTAGCTCATATTATCCTCGCTTATTTAGGACGACCCTTACTACGTTCAAGCATCGCAAGGCAACACCTACATGATCTCGCGCACCATTTTCTCCGATGTCGCAGTATAATATCCGCCTTAACCCATTGAAATGCGTTTATGCTCCCGCAGGCCACGTCCCTGTGGCTTCATAGTGTCTAAGGATGGTATCAATCTTGACTCCTTTGAAAGTTCAAGCCACTTTGAACTTCCCATTCGCGTGAGACTCTACGCCAAACCCAAAGTCTCCAAGGCAAAGCTAATTTTCTCGCTTCTGTCAGTCTCCTGACTATGCCACCACCGCACATGGGTTCCTTAGACTCCTCCGATCCAATATCCTATTTTTTTGGGATACCTATGTTCATGAGTCTTTCGATGCCCTCACAGTGTTTCACATCCACTCCCTTGATCCGCCTCCCGACTTTTTGACGGACTTCATCCCGTACATCTCCACTTCTCACCATTCTGCCGCCGGGAGTCCTTATCCGTGAAGATGACAATGGTGTCGAAAGGTGATTTACTACGCGCAAGAACCTTGTAGGGCCTCCCCGTTGCTTCCTACTCGTATGAAGAAAATTAGCGCCGGGTCGTCATGTTCTCACCAAAAACTTCATCATTATATCCTCATGCGCTCCACCAAGGTCGGGTGACTAATTCAACCCCATGGCTTTCCGTTGAGTCGTCGTATCCTCATCGGGAAGTACACCCGTTGGGTCGTTATTCTTCAGAATTCGACTCGAATTTGTCACACCAAAGAGAAAGGTTTAGCCCTCGCCGAGCTCATTTCGAATTACCTACCACCGCAGACCCCCTCAGCTTAATGATGATTTTCGATTAACACTTATTTGCCATTACTTTCGATGACCCGTGGTATGGCGATATTCTTACTACTTTCGAACCTGCTCGCCCTCCACCTTTCGATCGTGAGGCTCGCCGATCGCACCGACACCAGCCCCCGATACTCTTATTTATGACGACTCTCTGGCCTCTTGGATTGACACCGTCCTTCGTCGCTGTCTCACACGCCGAAGCCGAACAGTCCCACCCGCGATATGCGTCATGTGGCTACCTCCTGGCCTTGCTACACGCTCTTAAAGTCATGCGTTACTGGTGGCTTTTGGTCTTCCCTCTTTCGGGGTTGATCGTACTGAGGCGCCTGCAAACACTCGTCCCAATTGCCAACATTTCGCCCTAAGGCGCGAGCTCCCCAAATTTCCTCCATCCGGGTCGTCCTCAACCGGGTCCCTTTGTAAATGGGCCATCGACTTTGCGGAGTGTTGCCCGGCCATCCGCCGGGTAACCATAAATATATCATCGTGGCGCTGGCCTGTCAAAATGGGGCTGTGCCATGCCAACATTTAACAACACGATAGCTACCGCAGCTCTTTTTTTCTTTAACTCCCATATCGCCTCGATTCGTGTTCCGAAACAATCGTCTCCACTCGCAGCAGTACATTTTGAAGATGAGACATGGCGTGAGCTATCCTCACCTGCTCTTTGAGCACCAATATTCTCCTCCTATTACCCCCAAGGTAATGGGCTGTTGAAGCAGCCAAAATCCCCAAGACTATGCTTCAACGAACGGTGAATAAGCACAAACCACTGCATCTTATGCCTTCCCCCGACTCAGGCTCCTATCAACTTCGTTAAAAACCGCCACCGGTTTACTCCTTTCCACCTCGTTTTTGGAGAGGAGTGCGCTCTACTAATCGAAAGTGTGAAATTCCTTCCCCGCATCTAGCCGCTGAACTTCTCCCCGACAACCTCTAGAACAATGACTTATCATGCTCGAGCGTCCAAGACCGCCGTGTTGCCTTGTAAACCATGGAAGCGCCAAGAAATGCACCAAAGCTCGCATGAGCGTAAAATTCCACCTCGCACTTTTCACGAAGGTGACCTTGTTCTAGTGTATGACCTGTGCCCATGATGTCCCTGGCCATGGGAAGTTTGACCATTATGGCCAGCGCCCCCGCATCATCAAGTAAGGATCTCTGCAAGGGGCATACCTCTTAGAAGATTTCACAACTCCCTTCCTAATCCTCGCAATGCACTCTATCTTAAGAAGTATTACCCTTAGCATTTCCCTCTAAAATGTGCATGTTTTATTTTCTTTAGATAGCCAAGATCTTTTTCATTTCCTTTTGTGATTTTCTACTTCCACCCGACCCATTTTGTCCAAGAAGGGTCACTTCACCTCCCCTTTAAATCGAATTTCTTCACTTACAACACTTGTACTGGCACCACTTTGCTCCATACTTGTCCATGTTCGTGTTTATTTAGTCATGAGTTCCCCACCTTGTACTCATGTTTTCATGGTCCCCCATCGTGGGCCTTACCGTGTGGCGCACCATCGAGTTGCCCTTGTTTAGAGTATCCAAGTTTAGGCTATCATCGTATCTATGGAGTCTATCCCGAGTCCCTTTGTATCCTGCCATAGCCCTCCATATCCGTCATTGCTTGGCCCTTCTCTTTGTAATGACATTATGGTCTTTACCCCACTGCCCCCTATCCCTTATGATATTGCGCGCCGCCATGTCATTCATGCCCTTTTATGCTCTAACAAGGAAGTCGTCTTATCTGCCATCACCTTTTCCATTTCACCATCATCATTAGTGTCAGTCTGTCCGTCGCTCTACTATTTTCTCTCATGCCTTAGTTGAGGATCTCTCATTGCCTCACCTATGGCGGACCTCCTTCTGTCGACATCAGCTCATTCATTCCAAAAGTTAGGTCTAGAGGGCGGTGTACCTTGGTTCCAGCTTCCACTCTTGTTCGGTGCCTCAGATAAGGCAAAAGGGATCTCTCATTACCCTTTGACTTGATTGTTTCTCCACTCCAGCTCCTTTCAGCATGATCGAGATCCGTATGCTTGATGGTTCAGTGATACAGCAGCAGCTATTGGTGACTCCCGGGTGTGTGTGAGATGTCTCATCCCTCATGAGGGGGTGGCCCTGCAGGTAGCCCCCCACATGCCCGGATGACCTCTTCATTGCAGACTTCAATGCAGCTCCATATATTTGATGATGTCGGCCTTAGCCGCTTGCAGCGCCTCTTTGATTTGCATGTATCAGTCAGATTTTGTGAGCCCTTCCCCGCTTATAGGGGGAATTTGGGTTGTATTTGTATCTCATGTACTCAGATATTATTGTATAAGTTCTGGCTGTTATCCCAGGCATAGCATGTATGTGGGATTCCTCATTGTATTATTATCTGGCTCATGTTCATGCCGGTTGTACTTTATGGTTCGGTCCCTTGTTTACTGGACACACTATTCTTTTGTACTTTGTCTCGGCGGGCATAGGTATGCCTCCCCCGCCGCCTTTAGCACAGGTACCCTCTCATAAAAAGAGACTTGTTGCACTTGTAAGTCTTGTTCCCTCGTGGTTTACATTCACTTCTTTTGATGTCCTGTGATTGAGTTCTACAACGCACTTCACAATGATTGCTCCTAACACTCGTACCGGGGGCAATCACACCATTTTTTGGTCATCTAACCTCTTATCATTAGATGGACCCAAGTACACCATGTAAGACCAATTTTACCCTAAGTAAAATTGCTTTCACTATGTAAAATAACTTAATAAACTACATTTATTAGGTTGTTTATGGTCTAAACAGGAAACCCCAAAAGGAAATATTAAACAAACCTATTTTGTTTAATTTTCCTCATGGAATAATTAATTAAACCATAATTTAATTATTATTCCTAGTCATGTTTAATCCAAAAACAAAGAAATTAATTAGATAAACCTTTATTTATCTTATTATTTTCTAGGAATAATTATTTAAATCTTATTTAGATAATATTCCTTGTTAAATATGACCAAATCACCCACAAATAATTAGATAAATCATTATTTATTTAATTATCCTTCAACCACTTCCTTAAAAATATAAATAAATCATTTATTTATTTATTATTAACAAATAAAGGGATTTGACCCAAGTCAAATACCTTTTCCCTCCAACAAATATAATAAAATATTCCATAAAAGATGGATCTAGATTTGGTTAACATTATTTTAATCATGCACCAAGATCTAGAATGACCCAATATTTTGTTATAAATAGGAGGGTTTTTCCTACCATTCTTCACCTTTTGTTGCCTATTAGATCACTCTGGATCTATACACTTGGTCACATTTTTCCACTATTTGCTGTGTGAGCTCCCTTTGAGTTTTATTCTTTGTGTGGGTTTTCTACACCAACAAGAGAGAGAGATTCTAGATCTGAAGTGCTGAGGACTTCCAAGAACCCATCCCATTGAGGAGAATTGGACACGCCTTCTTGTTTTCCTCCCAGGTGCCCTTAATACAAAAAAATTCTTTCAAAAATTGTTCTTGTCTTGTCTATTGGTATATAGAGCAAACCCTTCTTTTTACCGCTTAATGTATTTCTATGCATAGATCTGGTTTTTTGCAGCTCTTTTCTTGATCAACTAATTGCAGATCTGAAGATATTGGCAGCCACTTTTGTTGTTAGGGCTATTAGTTATGCGTAGCTAAAGTGGTCCTTTTTCGTACACTTCGACAAAGGATTCATACTAACAACCCAAAAACACATGATACCCTCATAACAAATACCTAGTTATCTAAAAATCAAAAGTTTCCAATATGCTCAATTAGAGGTGAAGGATTCTCCTAGGAGGTCAGTATGTTGGTTTGGGGTTGGTGTTATTTTCAGCCTCAAATACTTAGTGGTTAAGGGCTTCAAGGGTAAAGGGTTAAGTTCTAAGGGATTTAGGGTCAGAGGATTTAGTGGTTAAGGACTTAATATTTAGGGGATTTAGGTGTTTAAGGGATTAGAAGTTAATTAAGGTGTTTAAGGGTGAAGGATTAGGGGTTAAGGGTCACAAGTTAAGAGGATAAGGAGTCATGTCTTACAAGGTTCATGGATTATATTTGGTTAGGGGTTATTTTCTTAATATTTAATGAGTCAAGGGGTTTATGGGTAATGAGTTATGAGTGTAGGGGTTAAGGGATTATGGATTGGGGGTTAAGGGGATATGGACTTCAATGGCTATGGGTTAAGGGCTTATGGTTTGTGATCATTGGACTTCTAATCCTTGACTTATCACCACTATTGGGGGTTCCCCTATGATCAATTTCTCTCGCTACCTTCCCTCTAGGTCCCCTATCCCCTTATATGAAATTAGGTCCTAAGCCCCCTTCTCATTCTCTAATGCTAAGATTATAGATCATAGTAAACCATGCTTGCACCTCTAAATTATACCCATACATGCAACCCTAGTTGTGTCCCCTTGAACCGTTATTTCACATTCCCCAAGGCACAAATCAAATATTTGGATGTATCTTGGATGACTTGTCACATTCCATGACTAGCTTCACACATATTGAATATAATGAATTCCCATCATTTAAGAATTTTTTGGAGGGTTTTCATGGCATAGTCAAGGGCCACATTTACAAAAAAAGAGCATTTTATAAGTATATATTAGATGGATTAAGGACTATATGGTTGTTCACATGGAAAAAATTCCACCATGCCAACAAGGGGGAATTAATCACCCAATCGTAGGTCCCAACTAAACCTGCTCTCATTTTAAATGGCCAATCCCAACGGGTTTTAAGGACTATTATAAGGGTTAGGGGAATAATGAGTTATTGTTTAGGGGATTATGGACTAGGGGCTTAGGGATTTGATGAATAGGAGATTAGGGGTTAGAGATTTAGGGTTTAGGGGTTAGGGGTTAGGACTAGAATAATGGGTTAGTGGATAAGGGGTTAGGGATTGGGGGCTTAAGGGTTAGGGGATTTAGGTACATTTAGGGGTTAGGGGAGTAATGATTTATTAGTGGTTAAGGGATTAGGGATTGGGGTTAGGGAGATCATAATGAGTTAGTGGTTAAGGGTTTAGGGATTGGGGGTTAGGGGTTAGGGGATTTAGGTGCATTTAGGGGTTAGGGGTCGAATATTGAGTTAGTAGTTAATATGCTTCTTTCCAAATGTGCTTGTATAACCTTGGTCTAACCTTAACAGCTCCCCAACAGTGCAAAAAATCCAAAGGAACCCCAAAATTCTCTTTTAGAACATGTTTTTGAAGTCTGCATGAATTCTAGTTCAAGTGGGTCACTCGGGTCACAGACGCCCTCGGCACCCTGAACGCGTTTCTGCACGTGGGTCATCGACATCACGGTCTGCACGCAGGTCATCATGGTCACGGCCTACATGCATACCGACCTTGATGAACGACCCGACTCGACCCTGATGAACGACCTTCGCGCCTTCAAACATTGTTCCGCACGTCCTGAGCATGGACGCACTGCACGAACCCGACTCAACTTGAATGCGCCAGCCCTAAAAACTGTTCTGCATGCGTCCTGCAAAATAAAATTGACTCGACCCTACCTTGAACAATTTTCTGCACACGCCCTACAAAAGGAACCCGACTCCACCTGAGGGTGAATGTTGAACGCGTTTTTACCCGACTTGACCCAGACTCTGTTTCCTTGCTGCGGCTTCACCCTGACTTGAACGTGTTTGGGCAGGCACCCTCACACGGTGCGCTTGACGAAATGAATTAGGTACAATGGATCAACCAGAAAACGGGCCGCACGAACGTGCATAGGGCACCCGTGTGGTCGCAACTTAGAAAATTTGATACGAGCGCCCTCAACTGAAATGACTCGACCCGAATGGGTTTGGGTGGGCACCCTCAAACAAAACGACACAGTGTGCCTGACTGAATGAAGGCACAAGGGAGAAAATGACAAACGGGCCGCACGAACGTGCACAAGGAACCCATGAAGTCACAACTTAGCAAATTTGATACAGCCACCCTCAAACAAAACGACCCGTCCACCCGAACACGTTTGGGCAGGCACCCTCACACGGTGCGACATGACGTGCACGACCGAACGAAGGCACAAGGTTGGAGCAACTGGCAAGAGGGCCGCATGAACGTGCATAGGGAACTCGTGCAGTCACAACTTAGCAAATTTGATACGGGTGCCCTCAACCGAAATGACCCGACCTGAAGGCATTTGTGTGGGTTCCCTCAACTGAAACGATCTAACCCAAACACGTTTGGGTAGGCGCCCTCAACCGAAACGACCCAAACCAAACAGGTTTAGGCACGTGCCCTCAAACGAAATGACATGACGGGCCCGGACAAACGAAGGCACAAGGGAGTAAATGACAAACGGGCTGCACGAACATGCACAAGGCACCCATGCGGTCACAACTTAGCAAATTTGATACGACTGCCCTAAAAAAAAATGACTCGACCCGAACGTGTTTGGGCAGGTGCCCTCACACCATGCCCGACCGAACGGAGGCATAAGGGAGAAACCGGAAAAAGGGCCACACGAATGTGCACAGGGCACCCGTGCGGTCACATCTTAGCAAATTTGATATGGGTGCCCTCAACCGAAACGACCCGACCCAAACGCATTTGGGTGGGTGCGCTCAACCAAAACGACTCGACCCGAACACGTTTGGGTGGGCACCCTCAACCGAAACAACACGACCCGAATGGGTTTGGGCGGGCGCCCTCAAACGAAATGACACAGTGCACCGAACCGAACGAAGGCACAAGGGAGAAAACGACAAATAGGACACACGAATTACGTGCACAAGGCACCTGTGCTGTCAAAACTTAACAAATTTGATACAAACGCCCTCAAATGAAACGACTCGACCCGAATGCATTTGGGCGAATGCCCTCACATGGTGTGACACGGTACGCATGACCGAATAAAGGCACAAGGGAGCAATTGGAAAATGGGCCGCACGAACGTGCACATGGCACCTGTGCGGTCACAACTTAGAAAATTTGATATGGGTGCCCTCAACCGAAACGACCCGACCCAAACACGTTTGGGTGAGTGCCCTCAATCGAAACAACCCAACCGGAATGCGTTTGGGCGAGCGCCCTCAACTGAAACGAACCAACCTGAAGGGGTTTGGGTGGGTGCCCTCAAATGAAATGACACGACACGCTCGATTGAACGAAGGCACAAGGGAGCAAATGGAAAACGGGCTGCACGAACATGCAATACAAGGCTCTCATGTTATCACAACTTAGCAAATTTGATATGGCTGCCCTCAAACGAAATGACCTGACCTGAACGTGTTTGGGCAGGCGCCCTCACACGGCGTGACACGACACGCATGACCGAAAAAAGGCACAAGGGAGCAACTGAAAAACGGGCTGCATGAATGTGCACAAGGCACTCGTGCGGTCACAACTTAACAAATTTGAGATGGGCGCCCTCAACTGAAACGACATGACCCAAACACGTTTGGGCGGGCACCCTCAACCAAAATGACCCGACTCAAATGTGTTTGGGTAGGCGCCCTCAACCGAGACGACCTGACCCGAACAGGTTTGGGCGGGCGTCGTCAAACAAAACGACACGACAGGCTACTAAATGAAGGCACAAGGGAGCAAATGACAAACAGAAAGCACGAACGTGCACAAGGAACCCATGCAGTCACAGCTTAACAAATTTGATACGGCCGCCCCCAAACAAAATGACCTGACCTGAACGTGTTTGGGTGGGCGCCCTCACACGACACACATGACCGAACGAAGGCACAAGGGAGCAACCAGAAAACGGGCCGCACGAACGTGCACAGGGCACTTGTGTGGTCACAAATTAGGCACAAATTTGATATGAGCGCCCTCAACCAAAATGACTCAACCCAAACGTGTTTGGGCGGGTGCCCTCAACCGAAACGACCTGACCCGAACGTGTTTGGGCGGGCGCCATCAACCGAAACAACCTGACCTGAACGGGTTTGGGTGGGCGCCCTCAAACGAAATGACACGGCATGCCTGACCAAACGAAGGCACAAGGGAGCAAATGGAAAATGGGCCGCACGAACGTGCACAAGGCACTCGTGTGGTCACAACTTATAAAATTTGATACAACTTCCCTCAAACGAAACAACCGACCTGAACGCGTTTGGGCGGGCGCCCTCACATGGCGCGACACAGTGCGCACGACCGAACGAAGGCACAAGGGAGAAACTGGCAAACGGGCCGCACGAACGTGCATAGGGCACCATGTGGTCACAACTTAGAAAATTTTATACGGGCTCCCTCAACCGAAACGACCCGAACAAAACGTGTTTGGGCAGTGGCCCTCAATTGAAACGACCCGACCCGAACGCATTTGGGCGGGCGCCCTCAATCGAAACGACCCGACTCAAACAGGTTTGAGTCGGCACCCTAAAAAAAAATGACACGGCGGGCTACCGAACAAAGGCATAAGTGAGCAAATGGCAAATGGGCCACACGAACATGCACAAGGCACCCTTACGGTCACAACTTATCAAATTTGATACGACCACCCTCAAATGAAACGACCCGACCCAAACGTGTTTGGGCGGGTGCCCTCACATAGCGTGACACGACATGCATGACCGAATGAAGCCACAAGGGAGCAACTAGAAAATGGGCATCATGACTGTGCATAGGGCACCCGTGCGGTCACAACTTAGCAAATTGATACAGGCGCCCTCAACCGAAATGACCCGACCCAAACACGTTTGGGCGGGCGCCGTCAATCGAAATGACTCGAACTGAATGTGTTTGGGCGGGCACCCTCAACTAAAACGACCCGACTTGAATGGGTTTGGGTGGGCACCCTCAAACGAAACAACACAGCGTGCCCGACCGAATGAAGGCACAAGCGAGCAAACAGAAAACGGGTCGCACGAACATGCAGAAGGCACTCGTGCGGTCACAACTTAGCAAATTTGATACAGCCGCCCTCAAACAAAACAACCTGGCCTGAACGAAGGCGTTTTGGAGGGCTCCCTCACATGGCGTGCCTGACCTAACGAAGGCACAAGGGAAAAGATATCGAAAATGAAGACTACGAAACTCGGTTAACATTTCTTAAAAAAATTTGGTTAAAATCTAAGGGAAATTACAATGTTTACCGTCGTCGCTCTTACGACGTTTATTCAACAAATTGGAACAACGACGCTTATCCTTTAATCATCGCAATAGTGAAGGTTATGCTTTTTTCATCGCAATACCGATGGTTAAGCCCAAATACGTTAAACTACCGACAATTGTTTTAAATGTCGAAATAACGACATTTTCCCTAAACCACCGTCACACTACTGATGCAAGTCATAGAAACATTGCATGTCCGACGTTGTGTCCCTAGACGTCGATGTTCCGATGATGCCCCTAAATTTTGAAAGATCGATGATGTCCCTAAACATCGGTATAGCGACAGTTGTGGGCGGGATTTGAAAAATTGATAAAAATTGGGGAAATTTCTGACAATACATCAAAAGTGTCGGAACTAAAGTGTCGGAATTTTGAATAAATGTACTAGTGTGGAATTCCATCTCTTTCCTTGAGAGGCCTCTTGGGAGAGTCCTAATCTTTCATTCCACACATCTGACATTCTAGCCAAGCTTCAGTCTTCAACTACAACGCAGTTTTTGTAGAATATTGTGTTGTGTTGCAGGGTGTCGCAGTGGAGGGTTGAGAAACCCACTTTCTGAGCTAGTTTTTTATAGGAGGAAGGATTCCTTCACTTGGGAGATCATTTTGGAGGGTTCTTGAGCTCATTTCAGATCTTTGGTAGTAGGCCAATCTATTTCCATCACGTACAGCATGATTTCAGTCTAGAATTGCATTATTTTGTAGGGTAGCTTCAATGAGGGATCTTGTGGCTCTTTTGGAGTGTGTTCCTGTGATTGAAGGGTTCAGCCTTTCATTGGAGGAGACCTTTGAGTAGAAATGCATAAGATATATATTATTTCAGCCTCCTATCTTCATGTGATTTAGTTTGCAGTGATTCTTCAGTCCTTGGACTGTAGGTCACCATTTGTATTGGGTGTATCTCTAGAAACCCTTCCCGGGTTCTCTTGGATTTGTATAAAGGAGACTAGATCTTAGTTTTTGAGAATTATTGATTTATATATGAGAATATCTACTTGTCTCTATAATTTCTATGTATAAACCTTCATTAGACTGCACTGTCACTTTATGCAGTAATTCCGTGTTGCATTAGTTTTGGGGTTTCAGTGTTTTTGAGCTATACTAGGTGTGGGAGGCTTGTTTACCTCACCTAATATGATTTGTTTCTAATATCATCTTGTATTTAGTTATTATGATGTCAGATCTAAATGATCCATGAGCTGCTATTGTTTTTTATTACACAAATTTCTAAAAAATGCATTTTTCATTCATGTATTGATGATTTTCCCATTTGGAATATTACAGTGGTATCAGAGCATAGACTTGGCTCAGCCTGTGAGTTTTTAGCCATTATGCTATTAGAAGGAGAAGATATCTAAAATGGTGGAAGGAATGAGCTTGGTATCATTACCTTTCAGATCTTTGAAGAACCTCTCCAAGGAGGGTAAGTAGATGAAAGAGGAAAGATGCAATGAAACCTCCAAAGGGTTTCAAGAAGAGGAAGGTCCATGTACCTCCTATTATCAGAAGAAAGAACCAGTGTTTCATAAGACTCCAAAGAAATACACTATTCCCTTCTCTTTATAGGAATAATACAAGAGCCATGGAGATGTAGGGCACTTGGAACATGAGATCCTAAGTGGATACCTGGCAGAATATAAGTCTCAACCTAGAGATTTCAAGGAGACTCTAACTCTTCCACAGTTTATTCAGCTTGAAGAAGAAAGGAGGCCTTGCAACAATAGGAGAATGAGTGGCAATAGGTTTCTATTGTCTACTTTTGATGGGACATCCACATGCATAACAAGGGCTTGGGTAAGGAAGATAAATGCATTCTTCCTACTACATCCAGTGGTAGAAAGAGAGGCTGTTGAGATTGCAGCACTGCACTTTGAGGGTAGAGCAAACATTTGTTTGTTCAGTCATTTGAGCCATGAAAGAGTGTCTGCTTTTGCAGATTTCACTCAAAGGGTGATCAAAAAATTTGACAAGAAGGAATCAAAGGAAGAGCAGCCTTCACCACCACTTGAGGAGACTTGTACCAGCGCTGATACAACTATGGAAGAGCAGCAATCATCTTTAGCAGTTGGGGGAGCCAACACATTGGAGGAAGGAACTATTGTAGCCATACAAGATGTTCACCAACTTCACCAAGGTATGCCTAAATTTCCACTTTCTGTTATTCCAATGAATATTATGGAGGGTTGCGGAAATATGCCATTGAATGACCAAGGGTAAAAACATACTGCTAATTTGGAGTAGCATACTTTCATTGCATTGTTCAGCCTTGAGTTGTTCAAGGAGGGGATAAAAAATCATCCTAGTGTGTCATTATTGAGTTTCACACAACACTTGGGGTTGGGGTGTGGATTTTTGGAGGATAGGATGAGATTTGTCCTAAAAAATCCAATGCAGAACTATATGTTCAACATTGAGCGTGAGCATGAGACAACAAATACACCATTGAGGAGATCAACTACATTGTCCTTGAGCATGAGAGATGAGTTGGGGGCCTAGCTATTATTAGAGCATTCTGATGACCATTACACTTGTATGACATTGGATGAGTAGATGATCAATGAGAGACACCTTGTCTTTCATCATTGTGATAGATCTATTAGGATGAGCATTGTACAGGCATATGAGGAGGTTTTGCCTTCAACATACTTGGATCCTTATGGATTCAATATGGTCATTAGTGTGGGGTCTTCTTTGGGAGATCTCCAAGAGGTTGCATTTCAACATCCCATGAAATGCAAAGGTAGAAACCTGATTTGGGAGGATGGTATTCTCCATTGGAGGAGTACCAAGATGGATCATGGTGGGAGACACCCACATTTGGATGAATGGGTGTCGATGGTGAGCAATAGGTTGGTGAGCCATTTGCATATATATGGCACAGGGCAGCAGGAGGCATGGTTGCATTGGCTACTCTTGAAAGAGTTTTTCCATTGTATAACATATCCTTCTTCTAAGGGTATGATGGTGGAGGAAACTTGGCAGGACACTTGCATCATTTGGCAGAAAGGAGGTTGGGTGCATTATGTTGATGTGACATTCTTCACCTCATGATTGGTATGATGGAGGTGTGATGGAGCAACAAGAGTTATTGTTGCTTTGGCTACTCTTGGGAGAGTATGGGCATAATTTTTCCCGTACTTATTATGATATTTTCGGAGATAGGGATGGCACAATCAAAGTGCAAAGAGGCTACCCTTCAACATTGGAGGATAAGGAGGTACTTCCATATGAGAGGAAGATTTCCACACATAGCAGCATTATGGTGAATGACTTTGGCATATGACATGTCAAAGAAGGAAGTCATGGAGTAACAAAAGCCTTATCACTAAGGCCAACAATGTTGTCACTTGGGAGTATGTTTCTATTGATGGAGTGTTCCAAGGAGAGTATGCATCCCTTCATTTTGCAGACTTTTATGAGGAGATTCTCATGGGAGGACTTATCCATGGACCTCACTTTCAGCCTAATTGCTATGCATGGTAAGAAATGTATTTATGTACTTATTGATCATTTCAAAAAGTATTTTCATTTTCTCACCATCTATGTACAGTGCATTGCTCCACAAGAGGGCAATATTATTTTTGGATTTCATGGTCATTTTAGGTATTTGTGATGGAGATAATCCTTCTTTGATTAACCTTGGGCAAGTGTGTTTTTGTTATTATTATGCTCAGCTGATATATAGTGCTATTTACTACCTCATAGTAAGTGAGCAAGCATGCACAACTAGTAACTTGTTGGAGGACCACTTCCCACATGATGTTCTAAAACAACAGTTGGAAAGACTGCGTTGTATCCACTTGAGAAACCACTAGTATCATCCAAAATTGCACATAACCTCCAGAATTTTTCTTATTTGGATTCCATATGGTGATGATTTTTTATTCATTTTGTATGGGATGGATTGGGCTAGCATGATTCATGATTCCATGGAGAGGATCTTTGCAGATCCAGTCTTCTTCTTGCCACTTGAGGGAAAAATTATTGCAGCCCAAGATCAACAAATAATCTACACTTATCATAATTGGAGAGATAGACAACGTGGGGTAGGCTATCTTGTCTACCATGTTCAGTTATTCAACCCACCTACATTGCAGGACCCAAAGGTGGAGGAGATTTTTCATGAGTTACCATTTTGGAGGGTGGCTCCTTTTGTATGGATAATAGCTTGGGGATGGGAGATTCACATGGGGATGATATATCCCAATATATATCAGATCTCATGCCTCAAGAAGGCCTCTATACAACAAATTATTTCCTCCATGGGTGTTTTACTTCTACATGATGATAGCTATTTGGGATGGCCACCAAAAGATAACTTGCATACTTGGGAGGGGCAACTTGGAGACGAATTGATGAGACAAAATCTTGTTCCTTGGAGGAATTTAACATATGAGGATTCTATAGGAGGAGGAAAGGAGGCTCTTCAGCTCTATCCTTGTAGTTTCTTGAGGAAAAGTAACATTTGGGAGGGGAGGACTGTAATATTCCTAAATTGGCATGCAATTAATGGGAATACTTTTTTTTTCTCTTAACCTATAGTTAGATGAATAAATGGGTAGGGAGGCCCATAAACATTTCTAGCAGTAATAAAATCCCTCTTAATGTGAAAAGGGATCATATTTATAGCTGGATAAAACACCCTCAAGTGTGAACAAGGGCTCATGCATGAAGACAAGGTCAAGTTTGACCAAGTCAACTGAGATAGAGTGGAGGGAGTGAATCATCAATAGAGACAGCCAATATGAATGTGGATTAGTTTAGATAGCTATATAAAATATGGATTGAAGACCCTTAGGTGTGAAAAGGGATGGAGCAGGTTGAAGACGTCAACTTTGACCAAACCAAGCAGCGCTGTTATGGAGGAGTGGCTTTAATGATGGGACAATGCAGTTTTGGAGGGAGATTGATTGTGTGATGGTGGAAACCCTAATGAGTGGGACCCAAGGTGAGAAGGCTCACATTGTTTATAAGGAAGAGGATGGCATCCATATGGGGTTAGCTTATGAATTATATTTTGATATGTTTGTTTAGACTTTTGCTCTCTAGCTGTTTAGATAAGATTGCTGGTGCTATTTAGCACAAGGTATTTCTATTTAGGAATTCCATCTCTTTCCTTGAGATGCCTCTTGGGAGAGTCCTGATATTTCATTCCACACATATGACATTCTGTCCAAGCTTCAGTCTTTAGCTACAACACAGTTTCTGCAGAATATTGTGTTGTGTTGCAGGGTGTTGCAGTGGAGGGTTGAGAAACCCACTTTCTGAGCTAGTTTTTCATGGGAGGAAGGATTCCTTATCTTTGGAGATCATTTTGGAGGGTTTTCGAGCTCATTTCAGATATTTTTCACCAGGAAAATCTATTTCCATCACCTAAAATGTGATTTCAGTCTAGAATTTTGTTATTTTGGAGGGCAGCTTCAGTGAGGGATCTTGTGGCTCTTTTGGAGTGTGTTCCTGTGATTGAAGGGTTCAACCTTTCATTGGAGGATACATTTGAGTAGATGTACATCAGATCTATATTATTTTAGCCTCCTGTCTTCATGTGCTTCAATTTGCAGTGATTCTTCAGTCCTAGGACTATAAATCACCATTTGTATTGGGTGTATTTCCAGAAACCCTTCCTGTGTTCTCTTGGATTTGTATGAAGGAGACCAGATCTCAGTTTTTGAGACTTATTGATTAATATATGAGGAGATATATTTTTCTCTATAATTTCTATGTATAAACCCTCATTAGACTGCGTTTTCACTTCATGCAGTGATTCTGTGTTGCAATAGTTTTGGGGTTTCAGTGTTTTTGAGATATACTAGGTGTGGGAGGCTTGTTTACCTTACCTAATGTGATTTGTTTCTAATATCCTATTGGATTTAGGTGTTATGATGTCTGATCTAAAGGATCCATGATTTGCTATTTTTTTTATTACACAAATTTATGAAAAATGTGTTTTTCGTGCATGTATTGCTGATTTTTCCATTTGGAATATTACAAATAGTCTTAGTCGATTAGTATCATCAACGATGTTGTTTGATGAGCACCACAGGTGGAAATTCATAACATGATTTTCTGGGTCTTCTGCTTGCTTTCCTTTGAAATTTGAATGTCTGAAGGGAGCTTTGTGGGCATGGGAGGCCATATGGGGTTTTGTGTAATGGGGTCGTTCATTAACTTGGTCAAATTTGGTAGATTCAACGAAGCTAGAAAAGGTGACTTCGAGGTTGTAGCCATTTCAACTTGTGAAAACACAATGTTCTGGTTAGGAAGAGGGTTTATTTGTGATGTACCCTAATGTGTATATTTACTTGCTTCTTGAATGGGTAGAATTCCTCTGCCCTCTAGGGGTTGTGGGAGGAGTGGTATCTAGTGTGGCGTTGGGAGACTGATTAGGGTTCCCAACTAAAGATGCCCCAATAAAGGATGAACCAATATGGTGGAAGTGTTCCGTCTTTGATGCTGAAATGGCGAAAGACTTGGAACCCCTCCTGATAATGGGGGTAGGTCCAAAATATGTCTAGATTGACAAGGTCCTGTTGGGTCCATTCTAGCATTGACTAGGTATGGCTTTGGAAATATTTGAGAGGATAAAGATTATAATCAAAACAAAATTCCTATCTCATACATAAAACAAAGCAAAAATAAAATAAATTTTCCCTTTAAATTAATCCTATGTGATCAGTCAATCAAAAAAATATGGTTTTTTTTGTTTACATATGATACTCAAATCCTAGAAGACCTAATCGTCCTCACACACTCAAAATTTAACTGGGACTTGAGAAGATATCTTGTGAGTGCTGGCACAACTTCCCGTAAGAGCTGACGACACCCCCAGTCAGTTGAAGAAAATTAACCAAGGTAGGGGTAAAGGATGTAGTGCTTTCTTGCACCGTCACCTATAGGGAAAGGATGCCCTAATTTTTGCCACTAAGTGCCACCATCCCACGTGAGCATTCGAGTCTTGGGCTTCTTGGTAATTCAGCTAACAGTATAGAGTATCAACTGCGTTAGGTAGCCCTAATTGATATCACATGCACTTCCCCCTCTGAATCAGGTCTCTTTCGCGCTTGGATTTTATTTTCCATGGGCTTATAGGTGGATTTGAAGCTCCCTAAACAATCAAATTTATGTTTCAATATGGATAATGATCAAGGTGGATTATTAGATGCCTACCCCGTTGATCCTAACTTAGACTATAAATTCTTTTGTGGCCCCTGTGGGGAGAATTTAGTGAGTTTTTTTAAGTTAGTTTTAGGTGTCTTTACTTTGCTTAGTGTGTGGATGTGTGTGAGAAAAAAGTGAACAAGCACATAGTTTGAATCTGTGGATATGCGATGATCCTTTTCAAAATCCCCTATTAAACTATGTTCTATTGTTCCTTGCTCAAAATAAAAACATGCAGGAATATGGGCCGCTTTCTATTCTTCCTAGTTAATCTATGTGGTCAACTATAGGGAGATGGTGAGCTATGAATAGAGAGCATTCATATTCTTGCCTAGGATCACCGAAGGGTGCAAAGGCAACAAATATTAGTTTCTCTTCTATCGACAATTCAATCTTGGTCTCGAAATCCTAGTGCAAAAATTGAACTAAACTTATGACTTTTACACTAGAAAAAGGAACTAGCTAAGCATGCGTGGACTTGGGTCACTTACTTTGGCTAGCTATATAGTTGTTTTGGTACCTAAATTTGCAAAACATAAATTTTTTTTATGAATGCATGTTAATTTTCCCTCCTTTGCAAAAATCAACTTGAAATAAAACTAACACTAAGCCTACCAAAAGCATCTAAGTGTGAGCTTTATCAAGCTGCGGGGCACCTCAACCAGTGCTGGCAGATGTATTATGGGCTGCCAGGCATTTTTACAAGCAGTAAAAGATGGAAATACTAGAGAAATTTCGAATTCAATTTTTTGCGTGCAAAAGGCTGAAACAAGTGCGATGTCTATGTGCAGGTCATCTTTGAACGCGTACCTTGGGCGCGCCTATCTGTGTGAAATGCACAAAAATTCCTACAATGTAATTTTTTGGAGCTGTTCTGCTTCAGTCTGTCACTTGGGATGAACTAGGGACTGGAGGAGAGAAAGGGGGCAATTCCAATCCTACTCCATAGCACAAACGAAGGTCTCTGCAAAAAGGCACAACAACATAAACTTGGAAATAAAATTTAGTGGAGTCGCCAATCCTGTGTTAATGTGTTTGGTGCACGTATGTATGAAATCACGCCAACTTAAGGGGTGTGGTTTTCTCTCTTAAGTTATTGGTCACAGGCAGAAAATATATGGAGTCAAGAAAGTTAGTGGAACATGAAAGAACATAAACATACTAGATAGAGAAATAGCATGTGTATTCAAACATAAAACTATAAAAAATAACACAAAAGATCTAAATAGAGTCAAACAACTTCAATAATCAAAATGATGACACTTATGTACCCTATTATTGAGTGCTGGTAGGAAATGAGGATGAAAATTTAACCCAATTGCCAAGGGGACCTTAGAACTTGGGGTTCTAAGTCCTGATGCAAGGGTGTCTTTACTTTCGAGCTACCTTGGTGAAAATTCTCCCTTTCTCTACTATGGTGGAGTGAAGTTGTTGGATGGACAACAACTGAGTCCCCTCTATCTCTGCTTCAGATCACGCACTACTGGTATTGCTTGGGGAAATTCTGGCCAGCATAAAAATGTGCTCTCAAGTTGTTCATATCTCGGTGGCCTTTTATAGGATAATTCAAATCCTCCTTCCCTCTCTTGGTACATTGTGGATGGTGACCCAAGAGAGGAGGGTGATTCCATTGTATGCCATATTTATTCCATTGTGTGCTCCCTTGGTGTCCTCAGGAGGCTTGGGTGGCTATCCTTAGGCGGCTTCAAGGGTGGAATCAATGTTCTGGAGTGTGCTTTTTGTGGTCCCGGAAGGTGAATTCCGCCACTCCAAGGATTGTGCGCTTTTTGTGTCAAAAGGCGCACAAGGGCGCGCTTATCAAAGCATTTTGCGCACAAAAGCATATTTGACTAGTTCAAATTTACTTTTTCCTTAGACCTTAGAGAGTTTTTAAATACTTTCAGATTATCTAATGTCTCTCAACCCTGTAAATCCTTCTGCCTAACATTAAATAATGTCATATTTTCTTGTACAATTTTCCAGTGATAACAGTTTCCCCATAATGTGTGAGGTCTAGGAAGAACTGTATAGCTGAAATACATTATAGTTTCTTTTCTGTATACTGTGTGTAGAGAAAGAGAGAGACCTGCGTGTAGCTCAGAAATGGAGACACCCTGCACTGGTTCAAAGAACGACCATGTCCTATGGGACCCCTGTAAGCAAATATAATACAATATATACAAATTTTCTACGAGGCAGGCATGCCCCATGCTCATTATGCTTTGGATAGTTAAACAAATATATTTGACAGATACATGTTCTTTCTGTGTCACTATCATGGTAGTGATCTGTTGGTTGATGACGACGACTGCTGATGCCCTTAGGGGAATTTTTTTCTTTGACAATAGGTGGAATGTGGTACCCATATGCATAAAATTGGTATGGCATATAAGTGCGCATTGTACGCATAGGTTCTGGCTGGGACCTTCTCGTGTACGAATTATTGAAAGAGACACTTATGAAGGCACAGGTCTTCGATGAATTTGATCAAAGTGCAATGGTTGTAAGGTACGATACCATCTTGACATGAAAGCCTGTGTTGAGTTGAATTTCAGGAGTATCGATGACATTTGTGGGTAATGATATTTCCCACAGTGCCACCCAAGGATGTCCCTTTTATGGAGAGGGTTGATCCAAGGTACTGCTTCCTTTTTGGAAAATAGGTGTTGATGTCAACAAAAAGGAAGCCACAACTGAAAGAGAGTGTTAGTAATTCAGGGGATCAAGATCCTAAATGTGATGGGTTTAACACAGGAATGATGTCGAGGGATGACTGAAAATTGATGATGGTGATCCAGTGGCCCAAGGTTAGAGTATAAAAAGCTGCTTGGCGGCAGTCATAACTATTTCTTATGGGGAAATCCCTAGAGTCGATAGGACTTCCAGGGTGGGTATAAACTGGTTATGAATGTCATGGTGGCTTTTGCGTGAGAGTGTGATACTTTGACCAAGGGTGACCAGGGACTGCTGCCATGGGAGAAAAAATGAATGAGTGGGTGGGGGACATAGTGCATCGTTTTCGGTCTTTGTACACTTACCAAAAGAATAAAATAACGAGGTTTGGTCTGTACAAAACACAGAGACGGGTGCCCAAAAACATAAAAGTGTTCACTCATTGATGATGTGAGGAAGGTGTTTTGCTAAGGGTGGGGGCCCCATTGGTTGGTCTCATGTGCGAGGTTGATGAAGCTGATGGAAAAGTATCACATATGGGATTATGCTGATGGAGGTATGGTGGACCAAATGCGAGGCGCGATAGTGCACTTTTGATATGCTTGTACAACCTGGTTGTCCAGGAAAGGGGTTTTATTTGATATGGTAAAACTTGACCTTATGCATGGTGAATGAATGGACATGAGGTCCTTCCTAGACTATAGTGGTATGGTCATGGCGTCTCTATTTTTGTGATAAATGGTCCACTTTGGGTGACAAGCACCATGGAGGGGAGGCTCTACCGACCAACGAGGATGCTTATCATGTGCAGGGAAAAGTGATGATAAACACGGTCAAATGTGTGGAACCTATGGTTAATTTTTGATGGAGAAATTATGTCAAGATATGTAGAGTTTTCTGGGACTCTATCATGTTGGGGCTAGAATGATACTTGCTCTTAGAAATTAAATGGATGGAATTGTGGATGGTTTGCGAGCTTTCTTGCAAAAACAACTTCCTCAAGTGAAAGCATATTCTTTATCAAATATTATTGAAAGACATGAGCTTTAAAAAAGATGAGAGAGGGCATACCTGCTGGCATTGAAAAATTATTTTTCCATGAGTGAAAATGTGTTGCATCGCCTCAGTTTGTTATGGAGTGCTGATCATAGTGTTGCTTTCGGTTTGGAGAACAGAACTTCTGAGCTCTCGTTATGGTCCTAAATTTTTTTCGAAAAGGGTGATATATAGGTGAATATGGCCCTAATTCAATTCATTTGTGCTTGTTGAGTTTTTGAGAGGTCAGAGGCTTATGCAGAGCAGTTCTTTCCATTGTGGTCAATATGAGCACTAGGGATTGGTGATATCATGCACAAGTAACCTCCATGATTTCCTGCACTTTAATTTTTTTAGTTTAAGGGTGCGGGGTTTGTACAAAATTGGTTTGTATGGATTCTGGGCCATTTTTACCCTAGATTGTGTGGGTAATTAGGGTAAGAGTGCGCCTTATACGCACATTTTTAGGGTTTTGTGCACATTAGGCACGCTTTTCCCATCTTTTGGTGTGCCTTTTGTGCCCTTGTGAGAAATATAGGCGCACCTTCAGCATGCTTGTCTGAGGGACATGCGCGCAAAAGGCTGAGGAAATTTTTTGAGTATTTTGCCTATTTTTTGATGTTTTTATGCTACTGATGGGTTCTTTTTTGGATGAAAGGATGTTGTGGAGGGAGCGGGATTGCCCCGAGCTCCGTACTGAATTAGCCGTCGACAGTCAGGCACACCAGTAGCTAGCATAATGGGGTCTCCTGAAGTTTGTGGAGAACGACCTTCTTTGGTCATAGGACCGACTGCTGCGCTACTTGATCCAGCATTGGAACACGTGGCACAATGTGTTTACACTACATGGGACTGACCTTGCTATCCATCCTGAGACGGATATATAGTTTTTGACTAGGCTACTACCTTAGGGTGAGGCGTTGCGGTATCCACTCCCTTCTGGGAGGGTAGATTTTGAGAGGTTCCAGGCGAATCATTGTGGCGGGGCACCCCTTATGGAGGGGTGTGTAGCCATTGCCTCGGTGACAGAATTGGCTGAGCGATGCACTCTGGCAGCTGTCGTATGACTTGTAGGGTCGTTGGCTCCACATCGGGCATTGGGCCCACAATTTGGAGTCTTACGCTGGCTGAGGGCTGGGCACTTTTATTATTTTGCTCGCTTTTGCTATGATGGGATGGTGGCACAACTTTACAAGATCTAGGATGGATCAAAGTTGTTTGCATACGCCATTATTCTAAGCAGCATTATGTACGAGCGGGTGGTGTTGTTGAGACCGGTGGTGGCGATGCCTGTTGGGGGCCCACGGGAGCCTCGCATGAGGAGGTGGGCTCCTGTGATGCCACGAGGAGGTGGGGGTATGGTGGGGCATTACTGGAACGCCGCGACGAAGGCCTTGTTTGATGCCAACCCCTAGATGTTTCTGCCATTCTCGTATGCAGGGATGGAATTTCAGGGTGATCCAGAGATGGGTCTCCCTCCTAGCTACGTTTGGGGGCCAGCTGATATGTTTATATGTTTTCTACATTTATTTGACTATATATATTTTTATGTGTTTTGATGGTGAAACTGACATAGCTTTGGTTACTCTTACAGATGTTGGTGAGGCCGGTCTCCCCATGGCTTGATTGGTCAGCCATGGTCCTCTTAGGAGACCTCGGGTAGGTCATGGGGGGATGGGAGGAGATCCTACATAGCCTTAGGGTGGTGGACTTGGTGGTGGGGCTAGCCCTTCGGGGGAGGGTAGTAGCTCGGATACTATCGAGGTTGTGGCTGAGCGAGCTTGTTCCAATGTAGAGGCGCCACGTGTTGATGTGGCGGAGGCTCGCATTATTGAGCTGACCACGTGAATGTCAGTTTTGGAGGACGCCTGGGATTGAGTGGACTGCTTGACCTAGGGGATGCCTTCTCGAGGATTTCTGGATGACCTCGAGGAGGTATGGATGGAGACATTGATGGCCTGAGAGAGGGATTATCGGCTTGTTTTACGTTCAGTGGCAGTTTCAGTTTTGATGACGGCTCCAGTAGTGGTACAAGGAGTAGCGGTGGGTCGAGGTGCCCCACCTAGGGGAGCACTACCCTAGGGTTTATTTGTACACAGGGGAAGCACCCATTATGAGGATGCTTCCCCTATTTTTGATGAATTTTTGTGTATCTTTTTTGGCCAACTGATGGGTCAGAGACACTATGTTTGTTCTCAAACACATATACTATGATATATATATGAGAGATATTTTTTTTGGCTCTACATGTTGTGCCCCCCTATTTCTGCTTATGGATTATGTTATGTTGATGGGTGTTTATGTTTTTTGTTTTTTATGTATGATGGTTTATTCAAGATGAATTCCAGTTTAGAATATTGTTAGAAATGTGATCAGCTGTTTGGTTTTGACTCCTTGGTACATGTATAAATGTAATGTAGTCAAATTGTGTGCTTAAATTTTTTGCACGCAAATATTTATAAATATATGTGAATCTCTTATCTCAAATTTTTGGTTTAACTGTGTCACTAATAACTAGGAATCAAGGTAGAGATTCATATGGCGTATACCCTGATGGAGGGCATCGCACATAAGTCTGATGACAATATCATATTCTGCCTTGTTTGTTGTTGAACCGATACACACCATTGGTGTAGATTAGTGATCGGTCAGGGTGATAGATGACCTAGGTAGCTGCTACTAAACTTTGAGACCATCGTGATTCTCCATCAGCGAATCCGAAGTAAGTTTCGGGTTGATAATCCATGGCGACAGTTCAGTGCATTTTGTAATAAGTCTTTTGGTCAAAAATTTAAAGTGGTTGGGTTTGTGTACGTTAAATCTAGGGTAGGGCATTCTTGGCCCTTATGGGTAGAAATTCTTGAGGTAAAGGCCATTGACAGGGTTTCTGAGGCATGTCCACTCAGGTTCGGTCAATATGTATGCCCCCTGGTGGAGGCAATGTTTTATGATATAGGGTCCTTTCCATAAGGTTTCGATTTTCCTTGCCCTAGGGCTTCTTTTGCGACATCATAGCGGAGGAATATTTCTCCCTCGGTGAATGAGTGAGAGTTGATGTACATTCGAATGATTCTTTTACCATTTTCTGTGGGCCTCTTTATGTTTCAGCGACTGTTATCAGCTTTCTTTGATGAGCTCTAGTTGTAATAGGCATTGTTCTAGAGGCCGGGTATCATTGAGGAGTTCGATGGTGGCATGTAAATTCAGGATCTCGTGTTCTATGGGAATCATGGCTTCGACCTTGTATACCAAGTGGAAGGGAGTGAAACCAGTGGACGTCTTCATAGCTGTGTGGTATGCCCACAAGGCCGAAAATAGCATATGGTGCCAGTTGGTTTTATGGTTATTCACCATGCGTTGTAACATAGTGTTGAGTACTTTGTTTATAGATTCTACTTGTGCGTTGGATTTGGGGTAGTATGGTGAAGCGAATTCGTGGGTGAATCCGAGGTGGTGAGACAAATCCTCAAAAACTTCATTCTTGAAGTGTTTCCCATGGTCAGAGACTAACTCTTTAGGAATGCCGAACAGGGCGATCACATGGTTAAATAGAAATCGAGCGGCGGTTTCTGCGGCGTTGTTGTATGTGGACATGGCCTCTGCCCACTTGGTGAAATAATCGACAACCTCTATGATGTATTTATGGTTGCTTGATGATGTGGGATTGCAAGTCATGAAGTCGATTCTGCATTTACAAAAGGGCCAACGACGATGATAGGGCACAAAGGAGTTGGGGGGGGGGATCTTGCTTTATGAGTGAAGTGTTGGCATCGCTTGCATCTCTTGAATACTATAATGCAATCGCAAAAGAGGGAGGGCCAAAAATATCCTGCCCTAAGGAATTTTTTGGCAGTGGACATTTCGGATAGGTGGCCGCCGCAAGCGCCTCCATGGTAGTCATTGAGGGCTTGTTTCGCTTGGTGGTGAGTGAGGCATCGACGATAAAATGGTGTCGATGCCTCGTTGGTACAAGAAATCTCCCATGAGGAGATATCGGGGGGTTTTTGGCGTATGTGTTGATGGTCAGCTTGAGTGAGACGGGGTTTGAACTTTTGAGTTCACAGGAAGAGGAGAATGTCTCCATACCAAGGGTCATCGGTTGCTACGAAGAAGAGATGCTCGTCTGGTAGTGAATCATTTACTGGTGATCCCTTGGTATCCCTTGGGAGGTCCATAATGAACTCTCCTAAGGTAAGCACCTTTTTTCTTTTAGGGGAGTGAAACTGTAAGTCGTATTCTTGGAGAATGACTATCCAGCGGGCATACTTATGGTTCATTAGGGAGTGCGTGAGCAGGTATTTGATGGGTTTAATATCTGCGATGACCGTAGTGGTTTTTAAGATGATGTAGTGGAGAAGATTCTGGACTGCATGTATTAATGCTAGGGTAATATTTTCCTTAGGCTCATATCTTAATGATGGGATCGATAAGGTTTTATCGATGTAATAAATTAAATGCTCCTTCCCATCTAGTCCTTCCTGGATCAAAACTCCGGCTGAGGTGGACTCGGAGGCTGATACATACATGATATAATCTTTGTCATAGTCTGGGGGACTGATGAGTGGTGCTGAAAGCATCAAATGCTTGTTGGGCGTGATCATCCCATTTGAATGGGATGTCTTGGTTAAGGAGGCGTAGGAACCCTTGAGCACAAGTGTTATAATCTGGGACAAAGCATCTCAGAAAATTGGCCTTCCCCTGCAGGCTTTGAAGTTGCCTAAGGGTTCGAGGTGGAGGTACCTATTTGATGGCTTGGACCTTGATGGGGTCCACACAAATCCCTTGCTAGGACACGATAAAACCTAAGAGTCTTACTGCACTTACGCAGAGCACACACTTGGGGGGTTCAAGCATAGGTTGTATTGACGACATTGTTGGAATACCAATCATAGATCTTCAAGATGGTCTGAGCGCTTCTTGGAGCGAACAGTCTGGTCGTCCAAGGAGGCAAGGATAAGGTGTGTCAAGTCACGAAATATATATTTCATGGCCCTTTGGAAGGTGGTTCCAGCATTTTTTAGACCAAATGGCATTACCTTGTATGTGAATGTGCCCCAGGGGGGTGGTGAACGTGGTTTTGTACTGGTCTGTGTGGCGGATTTGAATTTGGTTGTACACAGAGAATCCATCCATGAAGGATAGAGCCTCGTGTCCTGTACAAGCATCAATGACCTGGTCAATGAATTGAGTGGGATAATTGTCTTTGGGGAAAGCTTTGTTCAAATCCTAAAAATTGATACAAACGTGTATGGTGCCCTATTTTTTCATAATGGGAACAGGGTTAGAAACCCAAGATGCGTAAGAAATGGGGTAGATAAACCCGACTTTGTGAAGCTTATCGATTTCTCATTTTATTGCTTCTACCTTTGATGGGTGCAATTGACGCTATTTCTGGTGTACTGGAGGTACGTCAGGCCAAGTGTCAATATGGTGCTCTATAATGGTGGGACTAAGCCCAGGCATTTCTGAGTGGACCCATGTGAAGATATCTCGATACTATTGTAGAAATTGGGTATAAGAGACTATTTATTCTGGAGAGCATGCTGCCCCCAGCAAGATTTCATCGACCTTTGCAAGATTTTGGTATATGTTCACCTTGACAGTAGGTGAGATGTTTGACATATTTCATTCCTCAAACATGTTGGGCACTGGGATGGGATTTTTGAACCAATCGACTTTTCCTAATGGGAGGAAATATTTTGATTCGATTGCATAGATCTATTGTTATTTTGTCTTGTCACGACTGAACATATGCTTGGGGAGAAAAAGCAAACGGTGATGCATTTCATGCCATGGATAATCTGGCTCCATCATTACCTCTATGATGTCCTCGAATAAATGAAATAGGGACCCTAAGGAGATTGGTATTGTGCATGGTTATGCTGAATAGTTTCAATCCGCACAGAGCTAGTTGAGAGACACGAGAAGGATTCCATCATTGATGTGGTGGAACCAGATGTGGTTGACAGAGTGTATACATATTGGGTCTACACTGTCGTAGGTATAGCTACTCTTGTAGTTGCAGCTGACTCGACACCTATGGAAGATGAGTAGATAACTCGAGTCATAGTTATGATACATGATGATATGAATCGTATATGGTGTATCGTGTTGTCAATGTTTGGTGGGGGAAGAATCTTTGTGATGGGAGTTTGCGTAAGTGCAAGGTTGGGTTCCCCGTTAGGATGGTCAATTTCTTGTTGGTGGAGATTGTGCCTGGTGCAGAGGTGCCTGAATGTTTCCATTAGTGGGCATACCTCTGGTTCAAGGTTTTTGCTAGTGCAAATGGTGCATGGTACCACTGTGCCAACTAACTTGTAGATTGTATGGGAATCAACACTACTCGTTGTCCCAGATGTGGACGCTTGGAAAGTATTTGTGGTAGAAGATGAGTATTTTGCTTCCATTTCTGTGTCGTTGGCTTAGGTGTGTTTAGCTCTTTGGGGTAGTGTAGACATAACGTTGCTCTTTCTGCTCTTAGCTTGGGGAGATGCTCGCATTTAATTGTATGGTGAAAGTGTGAGAAAATCTGACAATAGGTATGCGTGATCTTCTCTTGGTTAGAGAGGAGCTTCTGTGGTCGAGGAGAGATTGTGCGAAAAATGCTTGTGAGGGGCTTCAATTCTTTGCACTGATTGACCCGGTGGTCATTGAGGTTGCATAGTCCGCATGTTATCCTAGGTTTGGCCTAGGTCATGCTTGGTTGGTGCGTTGTCCCAATTTTCCCATCACGCCCGTGTGGGTGTGGGGTCATTGGCCTAGGGGTGATGTAATTTTTATATCGTTTGAGGAGATCGTCCCATTTTTTCTATATTGTATGAATCATATCAATGAGAGGACGAAATCATGGGATATATGTACAACACTTTCCACTTTGATTTCCCTGACATACAGGGAAAAATAGCCTATATATGTGGGTGCCATCGTGTTCAGTTTGCGGTCTCGCAGGGTACCAACGTCGTAATGCTGCCAAATCAAGCCAAGTGGCGACCAAATGATTGGGTGTTTTACATAACGCACATGTTAGTATTTTGTGTAGAGAGTGGTTGTGGGTAACCAGGGGTTCCCTGATTGGTCGCTTTTTAGGTAACAAGAAGATGATGGATCTGCTCGTCACATATTCTTGGGTTTTCGAGTTGTTCATGGATTCCAAGTCCATGCCATCTTCTTCGGAGAGGTGGACTATGGCTGAGCACAAACTAGCTTGTGCTAATCGTAATCGAGGGATGCAGTGGCAATTTTCCAGAGGGTGGTTGTCGGCACATAAAGGGCATGTGAACTGCGCTGCTCGCAAGCTGACGTAATAAACTCGTTCTATGGGATACCATATGTGGATGATTTCCAAGGCTGCGCATTATTCGATGAAGTTACCACATTCATCACACAATGTGCAGCGTATGATAGGAGGGGAAATATGAGCGAGAATCTTTCTGGTGGCCATAGTTCCTCCTGTAGATATAGGATGGTACGAGGTTCATCTCCAGATGACTAGGTGGAGGGATCCTCTTGATAGGATCTCTCGATGGCATGTAAGGCGTCCCTATATTGCGGGATATCTGGGAAATGATGAGTATAGTGACCATAGTTGTTGCAGATAGTGCATGCGTGATTATTACACAGTGCTTTGCCTTTACCTTTGGTGGCAGGTGCCTTTTTAAGGGAATGCGACATTGTGATTTCTGCCTCAGAGCCAAGGAGCGGTTTTAGTTCATCCAGCTTTGGGAAAATATGGGTAGGGTGACCTACTACATCACATATGGCGCAACTTGGTGATTCCCGTTGTATAGCAGGATTCTCCACCCTCTTTCCTCTCTTGGTTTTCTTAGTCGTAATCATCGATTTTACAATGGGAATTTCTTTTGTAGGGATGTTTTCGACTGTTTCCTGAATGGGTGGGGCCTCCTTGGGACTGAGGGGCTTTAACCCTGTGGTAGTGATGTGTGTGGATCCTATTCCATTAGGGGGAATGAGATACCAAACTGGTATTGCAAACAATATGTTTGGTAACACCACTATTGCCAAAAATTCTTGGGATACAAAACCAGCTAGGGGGTAGAGAAAAGGGATTTAGGAAGCGGCGTAGGCTAGAGAAGTTGTCGTGGCTGAGGACTCAGTGTCATTACTGCTTGTGTCTGTGTCCTAACTAGCTTTGGCACTTGATGTGGACATCATGCACACCAAAGCCCCTATGACATCAGGTAATGGCTCAAGTAAAATAGGGGGATCTCCTAGGAATGATCCTAGGATGGATGACGGTTTGAACTGGCCAGGGCTAAATTCTTGGTACCGTGAAAGCACTTCCATGGATGTATCTCCGTAGGTTAGAATTACATCGATGTTTGTTAGGGGTTGTTTTTTTCTATGCGTTAATTGGTCAACAGTAATGATGCAGTTCTCATGGGGGAGCATCATAGTACAGAAAACAGAGGAGGCTATGGCTGACATGGCATACGAAAAACCCCAACCAAGGAGTATATTATAGTCCAGTTGAGCTTGCAAGACTTCAATGTCTATAAGGATCGTCTTTCTAGCTAAGCAGACCAGGACATTTTGGTAGAGACTGACGGGGGTTGAAGGGTGACCATCGTATGCTCTAAGCATGATGACTGATGGTTTTAGTTTGGGAGACCCTAACTTCTGCCAAACATTCTTTGACATGATGCACATGGATGCACCCTCGTTAATGACACATTGGTGAATGGTAATGCTTTGGACCGATACTGGTATCTGAAAGGCAACCATTGAAGGAAGCCTAGGGGTGGCTTTATCTAAGTCAAAAGCCATTAGGCATGTATCGGCAAGGTTGATAGCACCTAACGTAGAAATCAAGGCTTTCCGTTGTTTTGGGCATGACTGCAATACTTCCAAAGTTGACATGGCTGCGGGAGATTGAGCTAGATCATCCATGATGCTATAGTTATGGGTTGCTTTGGAATAGTTTCCTGCTCGCCTAGTTGGTCCCTTAACCATTTTTGGCAAAGGCTCAATAGGCATCTTTGATATGGTCAAAGGTGTTGTTGGTGCACTGATACTAGCCCCAGATGCATTTATGTCTGGTGGGGTGTCGTAATTTTAGTTCTGTGTTTGAAAAAACATTTCCTCACAAGTCATGTAGATTTCGTGGCTTTTCTTTCTAGAGTCATTGGGATTTTGTTGCTGAGTGCTAACTGTCCCTTGATGAGGGAAAGGTTCCTACATGACGTCTGTCTGTTGGGAAGATCCCCTTGTCCATGATTAATATGTAGATTCTTCAGCTCAGGCAGGTCAGGACACTAGTGAGTGTAATGGCTGTACTCACCATAGATTGAACAAGAGTGGTTTTTTCGAAGAGGTCACATTTTTCTCTACCGTTGGGAATTGATTGGCTCCTAGTTTTGATTTCGGTTGGAATTACCTCCATCTCGAGAGCATGGAGGGCGTTGTTGATTGTTGCCCCCTATCCAGGATTTCCTTTAGGTTTGTTTTTCCCTTTTTTTTTAACCACATTAGGAGGGTAGTTCTCTTGGTTATATGGTTGGCATGGCTGGTTTTGGGAAGGTTGCACAAATTTCACCTGTGCATTATTCTACATAGGCAGGTCTTGTGTCGGGGACTGCGCATAATGCGGTCCTTGGTTTGAAAATGGATGTTGGGGGGGAGCTCTTCTGTCATTATGTCTATCTGCGTACTGGGTCCCTTGAGCCGGAGGATAAGATCCTCCATGCTGATGGTGATATCACGACACCCTACTGGTCAAATTTTGCGGAGGCATGTGATGACTTTGGTAGCCGGGTTGTGGTACATTTTAGGTAGAATCATACGTGTAACCAGGGTTTTGAACGATGTTTCTTGGGGAAATTTGGGTCAACGACCCAATTAAACCGTTTGTGGAGTTCGACGCGCCTAGAAATTCTTTGTAAGTTTGCATGAATGGGGTGTTTGGCAGGATATTGTAAATATATCCTGACTACATATGGATCAAATCAAGCTATTGCGTCTTACTGATGGCGTCCTCTTCGGATATGGGCCTTTGTTGTGGCACATCCTTTGAAATCTCTATAGTGAAAGTTTTCAGGATTAGTTCTAACAGTACTCGATTGTCAAGTTTGGCTTTGCACAAACTACGACACTATTGCCATTCATGGAGACAATCCGAGATATGGACAGCAGGGGTTTGCCTAAAGTGTGTCAGTAATTCCATTCCGGAATCATGGTGAATGGGTAACTGAAAATAGGTCAGGAACACATTGGAAAGGGTGCTAAAGGTTCCATGTGTAGCAAAGGGTTTCTCCACATACCATTTCACTGCTACCCCTATCAAAGTGCATTGAAATAGTCTCAGTCGAATAGTATCACCAACGATGTTGTTCGATGAGCACCATAGGTTGAAAGTCATTAAATGCTTTCTTGGGTCTTCCTCTTGCTTTCCTTCAAACTTTGGAATGTCTGAAGGGAGCTTCATGGGCATGGGAGGCCATATGGGGTTGTGTAGAATGGGCTCGTTTGTCAACTTGGTTAAATTTGGTAGGTTCAATGAAGCTAGAAAAGGTGATTGCGAGGCTGTAGCCATTGCGACTTGTGAAAACACAATGTTCCGGTTAGGAAGAGGGTTTATCTGTGATGTACCTTGCTATGTATTTGACTGGCTTCCCAAATGGGTAGCACTCCTCTGCCCTCTAGGGGTTGTGGGAGGAGTGGTATGTGATGTGGCATTGGGAGACTGATTAGGGTTCCTAACTAAAGGTTCCCCATTAAAGGATGAACCAATGATGGTGGTAGTGTTCCGTTTTTGACGCTGAAATGGGGAAAGACCTCGAACCCCTACCGGTAATGGGGGAAGGTCCAAAAGATGTCTAGATCGACGAGGTCTTGTTGGGTCTGTTTTGGCATCGAATAGGTATGGCTTTGGAAATATTTGAGATGATAGAGATAATAATCAAAGCAAAATTTCGATCGTATACATAAAAAAAAGCTAAAATAAAATTAATTTTCCCTTTAAATTAATCCTATGTGATCAGTCAATCAAAAAAATATGGTTTTTGTCTGTTTTCATATGAAACTCAAATCCTAGAAGACCTAATTGTCCTCACACACTCAAAATGTAACTGAGCCTTGAGAAGATATCTTGCGAGTGCTGACACAACGTCTCATAAGAGTTGGCGATGCCCCCAATCAGCTGAAGAAAATCCACCAAGGTAAGGGTAGAGGATTTAGTGCTTACCTTAACCGTCACCTATAGGGAAAGCATGCCTTATTTTTGGCCACTAAGTACCACCATCCCATGTGAGCATTTGAGTCTTGGACTTCTTGGTAATTCAACTAATAGTACCGAGTATCATCTGCATTAGGTAGCCCCAACTAATACCGCACGCATTGCGCCTAAGCCTAACCCCCTTAGAATCAGGTCTCTGCCATGCTCGGGTTTTCTTTTCTGTTGGCTGATAGGTGGATTTGAAAGCTCCCTAAATAGTCAACTTCTATGGTTCAATATGAAGAATGATTAAGGCAGCTTATTGGTTACCTATGCCCTTGATCCTAACTTAGACCATAAATTATTTTGTGGCCCCTGTGGAGAGAATTTAGTGAGTTTTGTTAAGTCAGTTTTAGGTGTCTTTGCTTTGCTCAATGTGTGGATGTGTGTGAGAAAAAATTGAACAAGCACATAGTTTGAACGTGTGGATATGAGATGATTCTTTTCAAAATCCCCTATTAAACTATGTTCTATTGTTACTTGCTCAAAAGAAAAACATGCGGGAATATGGGCCGCTTTCTATTTTTCCTAGTTAATCTATGTGGTGAACTATAGGGATATGGTGAGCTATGAATAGAGAGAATTCATATTCTTTCCTAGGATCACCGAAGGGTGCAAAGGCAACAAATATTAGTTTCTCTTCTATCGACAATTCAATCTTGGTCCCGAAATCCTAGTGCAAAAATTGAACTAAACTTATGACTTTTACACTAGAAAAAGGAACTAGCTAAGCATGCGTGGACTTGGGCTACTTACTTTGGCTAATTATCTAGGTGTTTTGGTACTTAAATTTGCAAAACATAATTTTTTTTGGAATGCAAGTTAATTTTCCTTCCTACTTATACTATGTGTGAACTTTTCAAAAATCAACTTGAAATAAAACTAACACTAAGCCTACCAAAAGCAGCTAAGGGTGAGCTTTATCAAGCTATGGGACACTTCAACTAGTGCTAGAAGATGTATTATGGGCTACCAAGAACTTTTACAAGCAGGAAAATATGGAAATACTAAAGAAATTTCTCATTCTGTTTTTTGCGCGCAAAAGGCTGAAACAGGCACAATGTCTGCGCGCAGATCATCTCTGAACATGTGGCTTTGGTGCACTTGTCTGTGGTAAATGCACACAAATTCCTACAGTGTAATTTTTTGGAGCTTTTCTACTTCAGTCTATCACTTGGGGTGAACTAGGGACTGAAGGAGAGAAAGGGGACAATTCCAACCCTACTCCACAGCATAGATGGAGGTCTCTGCAAAAAGGCACAACCACATAAACTTCGAAATAAAATTTAGTGGAGTCGTCAATCCTGTGTTAGTGTGTTTGGTGCACGTATGTAAGAAATCACACCAACTTAAGGGGTGTGGTTTTCCCTCTTAAGTTATTGGTCATAGACAGAAAATGTATGGAGTCAAGCAAGTTAGTGGAACATGCAAGAACATAAACATATTAGATAGAGAAATAGCATGCATATTCAAACATAAAACTAAAACAAATAACACAAAAGCTCGAAATAGAGTCAAACAACTTCAATAATCCAAACGACGGTGCTTACGTCTCCTCTTATTAAGTGCTGGTAGGAAATGAGGATGAAACTTTAACCCACTTGCCAAGGGGCCCTTAGAACTTGGGGTTCTAAGTCCCTATGCAAGATGTCTTTACTACCGAGCTGCCTTGGTGCAAAGTCTCCCTCTCTCTACTATGGTGGACTGGAGTTGTTGGATGGACACACTACTGGTATTTTTTGGGGAAATTCTGGCCAGCATAACAATATGCTCTCAAGTTTGCCATCTCTTGGCGGCCTTTTATAGGAGAATTAAAATCCTCCTTCCCTCTCTTGGTACATTGTGGATGGTGACCCAAGGGAGAAGGGTGATTCCATTGTGTGCCACATTTATTCCATTGTGTGCTCCCTTGGTGTCCTAAGGAGGCTCGAGTGGTTGTCCTTAGGTGACTTCAAGTGTGGAATCAATGCCCTGGAGTGTGATTTTTGTGGTCCTGGAAAGTGACTTCTACCACTCCAAGGATTGCGCTCTTTTTGGGTCAAAAGGTGCCCAAGGGCATGCTTATCGAAGGATTTTACGTGCAAAAGCATATTTGACTAGTTCAAATTTGATTTTTCCTCAGACCTTAGAGATATTTTAAATAATTTCATATTCTCTAATGTCTCTTAGCCCTATAAATCCTTCTGCCTGACATTAAATAATGTCGTCTTTGCTTATACAATTTTCCAGTGATAGCAGTCTCCAATTGGAGCCAGATGCTGTAACTTATTTTTCTTATTGGATGTGGACCATGAACAATAAGGTATTGAATTATGTGTCAAGGGGTCTTTCAAGGTTTGAAAATATAAATCCATCATGTAGGGATTCTATTTCATTCAATGCCATGAAGCAAGCAACTATCTAGATCTTAATATCAATATTTAGAAGTCAAAACGATGGAAAACTACCTATCAATGCATCCATACTTGGATTTATCTCTTCAAGAAATATAACAATCCATGTGAATTATTACACATGAGAAAGACACCAATGGAGGGTATCGAAGCCTCTGGTTTGTTGGAAGACATTGGTTGGATTGGATTTAAAATTTCAAATAGAGAAGCTCTCATTAAGATAACAAGTAAGGGAGATCATTAGGAACTAGAATTTTATGCAAGAGAACTGTGAAGAATGTTTTTCCCACCCAAGTTGAAAGAGTGTTAGAGTTGTGCTTTGAATTTTTCTTAAATTGGTAGTTTTAATCAGTGGCTAGTGTACTTTGATATTCTTGGATGGAGCAGAGTTGAGATGAAAAAAAAATTATCTAGGCATTTGAAGAACTGTGTGAAGATGAGAATTAGGAATCGATAATCAAGTTCATTTTAAAATGTTATGAGTGTTCTTCTAAAAACAAAATCGATAATCAATATGATAACCATTCTACAAAATAGAAATCTTGAAAATAAAAATGAAACCTTACAATTCCTAGGGGGACCTCCCATGAGTGCATGCATACAGAGATCAACAAAAATTAATCACACATTCATATGCACAATGGAAATCAAAAGATGGATTAAAGGATTGTAGAGATTTTTTAGAACAATAACCATTCACCTCATCGTCTTGCGAAGAGGCAGGTTTTATAACCTCCTTTTTAAAATTGTCTAGAGATTTCTAAGCCTATCCTTCTCAACATAATCATAACTAAATGTCTTAAAATAACATATTTTTAATAAAATAGTGATTCTTCATGATTTTCTATTGAATAAGAAATATATAAGCTTTGATGCTTATCAACGGTATTCTCGCTCGCTTGATTTGTCTTCGGACTCCTTCTCCTCTAGGTTCACTTCCATGTTGACCTTCGCATACGAGAATCCCTATCTACTTGTTAGATAATAGGGATAGGTGGATATTGTTATGCCAACTTCCATCTCCATGCTCATATGCTCCATTCCCCAACTAATATTTCAAAACCTATAGATTCTTTGAGTAAGCTATAGAATCGATTATTAGCTACATAATCGATGGAATTCAGTATATTGTGTAAATATTAAATCAAATAATTAAAAAAAAATGAAACTATGAATAAAATATGTTAAATAATTGTTTTTTCTAATAACCTTGCAAGATGACACTTAATTAGGGTTATTATGGTAAAAAAGGAAGAAAATGGAGTTTAAGGAGGGTGTGAAAAAGGAATAATTTTGGTCTTCAACATTCCCCCACATGGAAGCTATTGTGTGTCCTCATGCACAAAATTTCAAAATTTTGTAACCCACTCTATCAATGAGCTATCTCTAAGGCTTGAGAAAGAACATCTAAATTAGTAATTATCTTTTCTTTTTTGGTACTGATTTCCATCCTTGGTCTTTTCATTAAAATCTTATACTGCAAACTTCTAATCTTACTCTTGAGAAGTTTATTTTTAACCTTTAACTTCTTGTTATTCTTGTACCAGTTGCAAAGATGTAGGATAATATTATCATTTTTAGATTTTTGAATGTCATTTTGTAGCTTCATTCCTTCATGTTCCTGCTTTAGATGTTTATTTAATACTTCCAATTCATAAATTTCTTGTTTAAGAACATCTTCAATTCTAGATTCTTCTGGAGGGCTAAAATGAATTTCTTCATCTAGAATATATTCTTGATTTGGAGATGAAAAAAAAACTTTCCCTTTGTATTTTTTTTCAAGGGACTCTATAGATCATAGATTTCTTGTTGGACAAGGCCGATTTCTAGGCTATTTCTTGTTGGACTTACAATTGGTGATCGTATTCTTGGTTCTTCTTCCTCTAAATCAACAAAACCTGGAGACTGTTCAATCAATTATTTCATAAGTCATGCACTTCTTCTTCTTACTTTTACTGGTGGATTTTTAGCAATGAGAGTACACTTTTTATTTTTGGATTTCTCTTGATCTACTCCTTTCGATGGGCCTTCATCTGTGTTGATAGATTTCCTCTTTCTAACATTATTTTGTTTAAGATTTTCGAAAACATTTTCAAGAGTTTCATCATCAAAATCCTTATGTTTTTTCTTATCTTGTTGTATTTCCTGTGCAGGTAAATATTTTTCTTGAAGCTTAGGGTTTTAGGTAAATTTCTGTCTAGTCCTTATTTTAGAGTTGGGTTCACCTTTCTCAACTTCTTTAAAATTATTTCGAACCAGAAAATCCTCCCAATTATCCCCTTTACTCCCCAAGTGAGTTTCGATCAGAATTTTTACCAACACATGATGATACAGAGCATTATCAATAAATTTTATTCTCCTTTGGATATTAGTGGTTATTTTCCTTAGACTATAGAGCAGGAAATATCATAAATTTATTTCGTCGCCATCAACAAAATGCATCAACAACAAAAAATGATAGAAGGACATATTCCCAAACCTACCCTGATAGGTTATAAACTTTTGAATAACTAGTAACAAATTCCTCCATTTACTTTTTAAATCTGTCACTGGAATTCCTTTCTTAAAAATGGAAATTTCCATACCTGGGTTTTTTAAGGAAGGTCTCCCACTCTTTTTCCTTGATTTTCCGGTTTTTAAACCAACTTTCCCCATTTCTTGGTAATCCTGTAGCTTCTTCCATAAATGATTCTATCAAGACCAATTTGATATCTCCAATTTTTGTTTCTATCCCGTCAAAGGCTTGAGAAAATGACTTAGTGACCCCCTTTTCATGACCATCAAAATTCTCAAAGAACCACAACCATCATTCCTGCTACAATTGTTGCTTCACTTGTCGGTATTATCAAAGGAACTTGGTCCCATTCATCTTAGAACACCCAATAAATCCCATGTTAAGGAAGTTTCAGTCATTAATTGCCCTTTTTTACAGAACTATGAATTTTTTGTAACAAGGATGAGATTTGGCTAGTGGTTAAGATATTTTCGGCAGAAGAAATGAAACGGATCTGAAGGAAGTGGAATATAACACAAAGGAATTGGGATATCATACAAAATAAATGGGATGGTATACGAAAGAAGTGGAATAAATTTGAATGATAGTAGGGTTTAATGACTTATTCATATCTTGTGGTAAGATATGAATATCAAAAATTTCGTAGAATGGATCATGAGAACCAATGTCGTGCCATGAAAAGGTGTTATGAAACCAGCTCCAAAAATAGAAGAAAAGAGAGATCAACACCTTAGACATAATCCACTTCGAGGGGGCAACCTCCTTTACATTACATAAATGAAAAATTATTGGATGCTACAAATGACAAAACCTCCTTCTATATATAGGAGTCCATGGGGTCACAATATAATCCTAGCCAACCTAACAATAATAATGTAAGGGCACAATAATAACAATATTGGGGTTACATGGGTACAAAAATGACAATAAGGGGGTTATGCTAACAACAATAAGGGACTATAATAGTAATATAGGGACCTAACATGCCCCTCTCCTTCAAAAAAGTGTTGTCCTCAATGCTTGAGTAGCTCCGGATGCTTCTGTATAAAATCCTCATCCTCCCATGTAGAATCTTTAGTGGGTAAGTTCTTCCACTTCATGAGATACTTTGAAATTGATTGATTTCATAGCTATTGAGTTCTTGTTCTGTGACTGCTTCAGGTTCCAAAATGATTTTTCCCTCCTCATCAAGTTCTGGAAATATTTTTTGAACTAGAAGTTTGTACCCTATAACCTTCTTTAAGCATGAAACATGGAAAACTGGATGCACTCACTAAGAACCAAGAAGCTCCAATTTGTATGCCATAGTACCAATGTTTTGCAACACCTTGTAAGGAAAATATTACTTTGGCGATAATTTATTATCCTTATTAGCTTGCTTGAGGGACATTTTTTTGTAAGGTTGTAGTCGTAAAAATACCCAGTCTCCTACATCAAAATTTATCTCGCTGCGATGTTGATCTGCCTATTGTTTCATTTGATTTTGTGCCAAATTTAGGTTATCCTTTAAGAGTTGGAGAACTTCTTGTTGATGCTCAATGTGAGCTTCCACTACTTGAACCTTAGAATTTTCTCTTAAAGAATATGTGATGGACGGTGGATGATATCCATAAAGTGGCATAAATGGGGTCATTTTTGCTGCAGTATGGAAGGAAATGTTATACCACCATTCAGGGAGAGGTAAACACTTGACCCATTTTGTTTTCTTATCAGATACAAAACAACAAAGATATCCTTCCAAACAATTATTCACTATCTCTTTGACCATCAGATTGAGGATGATAAGATGAGCTATGAGCTAGTTTAGTACCCAAACAAGAAAATAATTCTGTCCAAAAATTTCCAGTAAAAATGGGATCTCTGTCACTTACATTAATCTTTGGGTTTCCATGTATCTATTGAATTGTTTCCATAAATTTAGTAGCAACTGTACTTGACCTGGGGTCTTAATTATCTCAACTTTATTTTGCTGGAAAACAAAAAATTCCACCGCAAAATTTTGAATATAAGATTGAAGGCCATCCAAAAAAATTTATTTCTTCACCCTATGGTAAGTTTTTAAAAATCCTGAATGTCCTCCTAAAGGAGAAGTGTGCAATTCCAAAAGAATCTTTTTTTTAGTTGGGAATTCTTGAAAATATATAAAATATCTTTGTACCATAAGGAATCATTTTTCCAAATAAATGTATCAGATGTACTAGGATCTTGCTGCAAATTTTGAATGAGTGTCCACATGTTTTCATCCTTCTTCCATTCATCCCTTGCTTTGGTTATCCAATCTAGTTGGATAATAGAAATGGCACAAAGCAATGCTTCCACCTCTTCATCCTTTCTTGAGAGTGCATTTACAACAACATTTAGCTTCCCTTTTTTGTAGATGATTTCAAAGTAATAACCCAACATCTTTGTGACCCATTTTTTCTGCTATTCTAAAGATATTCATTGTTCCAAAAAGTTTTAAGACTATCATGATCAGTTTTTACCTTTAAGTGTCTTCCCATTAGGTAAGGTCACCATTTCTTTAGTGCATGTAGTATTGGAAACATTTCCTTCTCATAAATAGCTTTCTGTAAATACTTTCCTTTAAGTGGAAAACTTTCAAAAGCAATGGGTATTCCTTCTTGAATTAAAAAAACACCAATTCCATTCCCTGAGGCATCACATTCCATAATAAAGGTTTTTGTGAAGTCTGGCGTAGCTAAGATCGGTGCTAGGCACAATGCCTCTTTAATATGTTTAAAGGAGTTAGTTGCTTCAGGAGTCCATGAAAATGCATCTTTCTTTAATTATGTTGTTAGAGGTGCTCCTATTCTCCCATAATTCTTAACAAAATTGCGATAATACCCTATTAACCTGAGAAATCCTCGCAATTGTTTTATGGTTGTGGGGAATTTCCATTCCTTAATGGCTTTAATTTTGTTAGGGTCTACCTTAACACCCTAGTGAGATATAATATGACCCATATATTCCACATCTTGTACTCCAAAGAAACATTTGGATGGTTTTGCATATATTTTATTCTCCTCCAATAGTTTGAGCACCCTGTCAACATGTTGAACATGATCTTTCTAAGACTTGCTGTAGATTAGTATGTCATAAAAAAATACTAGCAAAAATTTTGTAAGGAAGGGTTTGAAAATGGAATTCATCAACCCTTGAAATGTAGAAGGTGCATTGGTAAGGCCAAAAGGCATGACCAAAAATTCATAATGACCCTCATGAGTTCGAAATGTTGTTTTCGAAATAGCTTCAGTCTTCATTCTAATTTGATGATATCCTGAACGAAGATCCAACTTGGTAAAATAAAGTGCTCCATGTAATTCATCCAATAATTCATCAATCATAGGAATGGAAAATTTATCTTTAATCGTTAGCTTATTGAGCTCCCTATAATCCACACACATGCGCCATGATCCATCCTTCTTGTGCACCAATACTACTGGAGCATAGAAATAACTTTGACTACGTTGAACTATACTAGCCTCTAACATTTCTGCAATCATACATTTAATTTCACCCTTTTGGACATAAGCATATATGTAAGGCCTGATGTTTGGAGGAACACTTCCTAGAATAAAATGAATAGCATGATTATGATCACGAATAGATGGGGGTCCTTTGGGAGTTTTGAACACCTTGGAATGATTTTCAAAGACTTTTTAGAGATCTAGAGAAATAGATTATTTTGATGTTGGAATTTCTAGTGAGCATAATTATGCAACTACACCTCGTTGTTCTTTCTTCAGAAGATTTTTCATGACATTAGACCTTATTATCTTTCTCGAATTCCCTGTGATACCCCGTAACTCGATTTCCTTTCCTTCTGAAAAAAAAAATTCAAGAAAATTTCTTGAAAATAAGAGCTACTGTCCCAAAAGATTGTAACCATTGTACTCCTATTACAATATCATCACCTCCCACTGGAATGGAAAGCATTGGATTATTCAATACATATTCCCCCATGGTTAGCTTGATATTATGGCATTTTCCAGAGAAATTTATAGTTCCTCCATTTGCAACCATCACTTGAAATTTTGGTAATGGGTATAGGAAACTATTCAATTCCTTTGCTAACTTACAATGAATAAAATTATGGGTACTACCCGAATCAATCAACACTATTACCTTTTTCTTCTTGATATGTCCTTCTATCTCGAGAGTTTGAGGAGTGGTAATTCCTGCCAATGCATTACACGATATGGTCAGACTTATTTCTTCTTCTTCTAGGGTTGGTTCCTGGTGTATATCCTCTTCTTTTGAAGTTTCTTATTTATTTTCTTCCTCCTCTTCACAATATATGTAAAATAATTTATTCTCAGCAACTTTAGAAAAGCCCTTTTTCTCTTTTTTCTTCCAATTGTTTTGGTGTCAACCTCGTAGGTTGTGGAAATCTAGGAGTAACAACACTTCCATATTTATATATGTGAGTGGTAGGCTTCCTTGTCACGATAATTTTAAATTCAATTTTTCTTGCCAACCTGAATGCCTTCTCCAATGAATCAGGTTCCCAAACGTGAACTTCATGTTGGATGTTATCCTCTAAATTCCCTATGCAGACATCAATCCTATGTTCCTATGGAATATCAATTACCCTTATATTCAATTTTTGGAATTCCTCAATGTTCTCCACCACTGAACCCTTTTGTTTGAGATTTATCGATTGGCTAAATAAGGTGTTTCTATTTGTATCCTCATAATGTGCTATCATTTCCTTCATAAAAATTTACCAAGTGACAATTTTTTTACGGGAGCAAAGCCATCGATACCATACAAATGTATTTTGTTTTAAATGTAAAGTTGCAATGCGTACCTTTTGTGTGTTTTTCACATTATTAAAATCAAAACATTGCTCCATCTGTAGCATCCATGTTATGAGATCCTTGCCATCAAATTTCCTCATATCCATCTTTGGAATATGGTGGTTCTTCCATCCAATATTAGATTTTATGAAATGATGATTAACATTTGTTTTTTTCTCATCATGAGTTTCCTCTACTATATTTTATCCATTAGGAAACATTTCTTGTATCAACTTTATCAAACCTACCATTTCTTCTTTTATATCATTCTTCATGTTTTCCATGTTGTCTTTCATTTCTTCATCGATCTTAGCTTCCTTGTCATCCATCTTAGCTTCCATGCCATTCATCTTAGTGTTGGGCCACTAATATGTTATTATTATTATCACTTTTTAACACCTATTTCATCCATTTATACTCTTATTTATCATGTCATTTATCATAATTTATCATATAATTCCATTTTATAATTATTTATGCTCTTATGGATAAATATTATTTATTCTCCTTTATTTTTAATAAATTGATGATTATCAATTATTTTATCAATTATGGTTTATTAATAAATTTGTTGTAACATCACTCACCATTTTAGCCTCCAAGATATTCTCCAGATTGTATATTTGATCTCCACCTCATCATTAAATATTCCAACTTAGAAATTCGTTGGAATAAGAAGTGACAATTTTGTATTGGACGTTGTGGGAAAATGGAGAAGAATCTGGAAAATCTGAAACATGGATTTTGTCCAAAACGGACAGAAATAACTTTAGTGAAGAACAGTTTGCCCAAATTTGGCATGTATTGAGAGAAATGAAAGGTTCTCTGAGGACGATTTTCCCAGAATCGCTATTGTGGCCGTTTTCCAAATTCTTCCAATTGCAATACCAAATTCGACTTGTTCCTGTTGAATGATTGATGGAAATATATTTTCTTGCTGATCAAGTTATTGGGAACAATCCAATTTTGTTATGAGGGATCACATTTACTATTTACTTTCTCCTCTTTCTGATTATAATAGGAGAGCATGTATTGCCATTATTCAGATTTTCCCTTTTCTGTTTTCACTTTGATCATTGACTCTCATTGGTTAAAACAGAGTGTGATTGTCTATAAACTTCTTTATGCATGATTAATATATAGTTCGGTTGTTGTTCCATTATTTTATACTGGAGTAGTTCGACAGTGCTTCACTAGCGGAAAAGGGCCCGGCCTTGGTGGATCCACTTGCTATTTGTACCATTACTTTAAAATTACAGTCGTGTGATGGTTTGCTTAGTTTTTCATTTCCCTTAATCGCATTACTTTACAGTTCTCTATTTTATAGTTTACTGTTTCAATATTTTATGAAATCATTTTATTGCATAAGCTATGATTGAACTGCGTTGTTGTTCCCTTCCACCATAACATGATTACTATCCTTTGCAACTTATATTGTTATGCTATTCATTTCAAGTATAAAGCTTCGCTGTTTATTTCGGATTTTGCTGTTCATTTATATTAAATAGCTTTGCTATTCATTACTACTAAATAAGCTTCGTTGTTCATCTCCTTCCTGCAAGTATTTGGTTTTGCTTTAGAATATTATTGCAGTGAGCATGTTTATTCCATTTCCATTAGCAGTGTTATTAATTTAATTCAGTTATCATTTCCAATTAGTTGTTTTGGTGTGGAGTGCAAGGTCAACAACTATAAAGGACATTGGCTATTACTGTCTAAGTTCTCAGATTGAGGATATTGTTTACGTTTGATTTCATTTACATCAGTTGACAGAGGAAAAATTTATTGCTACTGTATCCTCGACTGATAATTGTTGTTACTTTGCTGAATGAATGATTTAGTTTTAGAGCATTGAGTTTCCTTTAGTTGCAAGTGGGATTTATTAAAAGCATTTGTTTATTCTTGTATTTGAAAGATATATACTACATTTTAAGAAACATTACTCTCTGGGATTATAGCGTGCACATATTGTGTACACTCTTGAAATAAGAGGACTTGCTCGGGTTGATAATTAATGTGGGATAAATAGGAGTTTTAAAAGGCACCTTTTAGCACCCAACATTTTGGCGTCGTTGCCCGAGAGAGTGTTGCTATTTCATAGAGAGTGATGTATGTTTGATGTTTGTCTGCTGTGAAATAATTGGGTATTAAAAACGGAAGGTAAGAACCTGTGTAATGAGCAAGTAAAATGATTGCTCCTCCGCCCACTTTTCAGTAGAATTGCGTAGGAATTGAAGTAGGAATTTTAGAGGTAGAATTTTTTTTTTAAATCTTGTAATTCCACTCGAGTGGTGATGTAAGCATCACCCATTTCACTAACCAGTTGACAGAAACATTGGAAGGAGGATCCTTAAAGAAACATATGAAGAATATCTTCTATTATGGTAATAAATGGCTCACATTTCAACTTTTGAATTCCCTATCAAAGATCTAGGAGGAGTGACACAAATGCACATAATTCCCCCATCGTTTCTACCAAATTTGCATGGTTTGACAAATGAAGATCCAGATACATTCTTATTTGAGTTTGAAATACTTTGTAGAGGATATGATTATTGTACTAATGATCAACGGTTGAAAGTGTTTCCTCTTACTCTAAAAGGAGCAACTCTCTGATGGTTCATGAGCCTAGGTGGGAACTGCATCCAAACATGGGAGGACATGAAGAACATCTTCTTGAAGAAGTACCAAGACTACTGCAAATCCAATGAAGATATTTTTGGTATGATACAAGGGGAAGATGAAAGCTTGGAGGACTATGTAGAGTGATTTCAATATAACCTTCAAAAATCAAAGCATAAGAATTTGGAAAAAGAAATCTTGAAAACACTCATTCTTAAAGGAATTAAAGATGAATTTTTAGAACTCTTAAATCTGATAGGAAAAGGTGATGTTTTTCAATTATCATATGATGATGTTTGTGAATTGTGCATAAGGTATTCAAGAGGAATTTCCAAGGCTGGTAAGAACTCTAGAGAAGTTTCTTCTTTCTTTTCCAAATTTACTACAAGAACAAGAGACATAAGAGCTGAAATCAATGTTTTATTTGAAAATTTTAAATATGATTTTATTAGCTCTCTAAATTCACAATTGGATGTTTTACAGGTTCAGAAAAATCAAGAAATTGAAGAAGTGTTTTTCCCTCATTTCCAAAAGGAGCATCCCATAGATACTCACTCTTCCTTATCTAGTATGGAAGTAGCATACCAAAGAGATGGGGAAGCTGCAACAAGGTCAAAACCATGGAAATCGTGGCCTACAGGTATGGTTCAAAACACTTCCTCTCCATTCTCTTACTTGCATAATCCATTATGGAATACTCATATGTTAGGGAAGCCATGCCAATCTCAATATAACCACCACCAATCTTGTCTACAAGTTTGGCATGGTTCATCTTATGATTGCATGACTACTCTCCCTCATCTTGTAGCACAAACACATCTTCCAGCTCTTCCACAACATCTTGTTTTCCTATCAAAATCATCCATTCAACCCAATCAACTACATCATCAAAATGCTCCATTCCCTACACAATTTCCTGCTCAACTCATTCCACACCCTCACCATAATAAAACAGTACAACATGCTTACAATGTTGAACTGCAAAATTTACACACCCTTCCCACCCATTCTATCTCACATGCACCATTGGAGAAAACTTATACTGAGATTCAGAATGTCTCAAATCCAAAAATTGTAGAGGTTATGAAAGAAAATGAGGTTTCTTCTAGCCTGCATCAACAAGCTGTTTTAAACACTCAAGAACTTCATGATATGATGGCTATGGGAAATCAAGAAAGTAAGGGATACATTGAAGATTGGTTTCACTCCATTTTTTTGCAGCATCACTCCATACTTCAACAATTTTTGGCACCATCTTTTCAAGGGAAGTTGGCTTCTCATACCCTACTATTTATTAACATGCATTTTTCAAATTTGGGTATGTACATAATAGAAGCCTTATTTCAAAAATGGCTCCACTGGAAGAACTCTTATACATAAGCATATTCAATTTTCAAAGAAGAGTAGGTTAGTGTAGAAAATAAATAAATAAAGACATAAATAAATACATTTTTATTATTATGTAAAAAAAAAAATGTTTTTGTTGCAACACACAGTGAATATCAATATCAGTGATAAATATTTTAATTTATTTGTGTATGTCAATATATTATATTGAAAATAAAATTTCTAAAAGCACTCATATTCATTTTTATCACCAATATGGAAAATTGCTTGAATATCATTTTTTTGGCTTGCGGGCTTGATGAAATTTTTGAAAACAGAGTTGGGACAGTCATGTTTTGAGGGACCAAAAGTGAATATTTTTAAAACCTGTTTCTATCCTAAGTATCCCTTGTTGTCTACTCTGCAACCCAATTTTAATCACTCCATTTGGATTTGAAACAAAAAACTTATAACCAAAACATTGATAGGGTATCTAGTAGGCAGCTCAAAGAAATCGCAGTTGGGACAGTCATGTTTTGAGGGACCAAAAGTGAATATTTTTAAAACCTGTTTCTATCCTAAGTATCCCTTGTTGTCTACTCTGCAACCCAATTTTAATCACTCCATTTGGATTTGAAACAAAAAACTTATAACCAAAACATTGATAGGGTATCTAGTAGGCAGCTCAGGAACAAAGTTGGGACAATTAGTTTTTGGAGGCGTAAATGACTATATTATTAAAACGTGTTTCTATGGTATATTCCTATATGAATTTAGTTTACAACACAATTTCAATCACTCGATTTCGATATCATATGAGGAATTTATGACCAAAATACTGACTGCTTATCATAAATCAGCACTCTTGAAACTTTGTTTTCTCGGCTGTTCACTAGCGTATTTGACCCATCAATTATTCTTGTATTCAAAACATGTTTCTATTGGAAATAAATAAATTAATATAATTTCATTTCCAATTTGAATCAGCTTAATCCGTCATCAAATGAAAAATCTATGCTTAAGATATCCATTGTTGGTCTAAGATAGATAATCGAAAATGACTATGTTATGCAAATTGTTCTAAGTAACATTGACATATCATACCATGGAATTTTTAAAACCTGTTTTTATTGGAGATATACCTTTGAATTATATCTCATCTGGCTTTGGAATCACTCAAATTGGATAAAAAACAAATAAGTTATGATTAAAACACTACAGGTTAGCATGATTGGCCACTGCTCTTCCGCAGGTAATAAATTAATTTTACTTTATTTTTTTCTGTGAATTTGTTCTATAGAGTAACTACTTGTTAGTTTTTTTTACATAATTCTTGGATTAGGGAAGCACGATCACCTTTCTTTCTCCATGATTTAATGTTTTATTGCAGGTAGACACTCGTTTTTTTTGCAGGTCTTAGGAGAATAAAGAAGGTCAATTTATGGATGAGCGATTCTTGAAAGAAATTTTAATGAAACAAGGGCATTTCATCCGATTCATTACCTAACAGATTCATAACAAAAGAAATGAATAATTGGTTTCCATTTGAAGATTCATGTCACTGTTGTCAATACATTTTTCCAAAAGATCAAATTTTTTTCCATTGACAGATTGATATTTCCTTAGAAAATAACATCATAGCTGTTGTAACTTAACTTATTTATTTATGATCCTGTTTTTAAATAAAGTGTTGTTTATTTTCTGATTTATCTTATGTTTTTGTGTTTTAGGTGTTGATTCCTTCAAATTGCAGTTTCCGCTCCATTGGCAATTGAACAATGAGGACCCCACCATGCAAGTTTCAATTGTAAAAGGCAATCCTTCGGCAACTACATTTCTGTAAAAAGTTATTTCTTTTTAAACTATAAATATGATTGTTTTATGTATTTTTCTCTGTTTGTTTGTGGCTATAAATATGATTTCTTTTCTCTATTTTTCTATAAATATGATTGCTTTTCTCTGTTTTTCTACAAATATGATTTATTTTCTTTGTTTTTCTGTAAATACAATTGTTTTTTCTTGTTTTTCTATTGCTTTTCTTTTTACGATTGTCTTTATATTGTTTAGAGTAGTAGGGATGATTGTTTTGATGTTCCCTACATGGAACACCAAGTTTTACGTGTTTGTCATTTTGCTGTTCCTCTTAAGGAACATCAGTTTCGCGTGTTTGTCTTTTTGCTATTCCATTTAAGGAACAACTGTTGTTCCTCTTAAGAAACAACAGCCATTCCATTTAAGGAACAACAATTTCGCGTGTTTGTCTTTTTGCTATTCCATTTAAGGAACAACTACTGTTCCTCTTAAGGAACAACAACCGTTCCATTTAAGGAACAACAGTTTCGCGTGTTGATTTTTTTACTGTTCCTTTTAAGGAACAACATTTTTTTGTGTATTTTTTTTGCTGTTTCTTTTAAGGAACAACACTTTTTCGCATGCATTTTTTTTCTGTTCCTTAAAAGGAACAACAATTTTTTTGGGTATATTTTTTTTCTGTTCCTTTTAAGGAACAACACTTTTTTTGGGTGTATTTTTTGTTGTTCCTTAAAAGGAACAACATTGTTTTTGGGTGTATTTTTTCTGTTCCTTTTAAATAACAACACTTTTTTGAGTGTTTTTGCTATTCCTTCAAGGGAACAACACTTTGGGAATATTTTCGAGAACAACCCTTCCTCCCTCTTGTGCGATTATTCATAATTCATCTCAACCACATTTTATTGATTCCCTTACATCACATGAAGTACAATACTTTTATGAGGACAAAAATTATGGAGTCTATTGAAGCAGGTGAATATCCTTGACGTTATGATCTTTAACAAGACAACTTCTTGATGATAGGTTTAAAAAAACAAACAAACAAACAAAAGGGACACAATTATTTATATATTACTTTACTTTATTGATTTCTGCTATATATGATACTGATTGATCATCTTTACCATGCTGGTTCCACTTCTTTTGGCTACAATTCTCTCTATCTATTATAAGTAAGATTATGAGTATATTTTCTTTCTATTGACATGTTCAAACTTCTTCCACCATCCCCACTCTTAAGGAGTACTGAGCCTCCCTCTGTTTATCATAAAAGGTGTAAAAACAACAAAATCTTGTCTACAGATAGAGGATAGGGGGTCTCATTAAAGAGCCAGCCTACCATGTTCATAAGGTTGTAGTGAAGTGACATTCCCACTATGGCCACCACACCAGGGTTATGATCCATTGGATAGCCACAATATCCTTGGAACAGGAGGTCTCATCATGAGCAGACCTGATCAATTTTTCTACCTCCCAGTGAATGGCAGTGTGGTTATCTGGTTACCACGCCAACACACTGATCTTTTCTGTAGAACAACAATGGAATTCTCCAACTATAAATTGAGGATCCTGGCTCATATGGGTTAAAAAACAACCTTGCCGAGGTTATGGACACCTGCTGGCAGCAGAGGCTCTGCTTATGGTATTGAAGTTCTATTTTCAACATCAATAATTATTATAATACCCTCTTCCTACTTTTCCTTTTATCAGAGAGATTATTTCCCTAATTTCTCCCTACTATGAACCTTTACGCATGAGTTAATGTTTTTTAATCAATCATATCATTTTCAGATGGAATATCGTCAGCAAGGTATCTTTTCTTGCATATTGCTGTCTTTTTTACTTACCACATTACCTATCATCAACCCAAGCATCTTATCTCTTATTCATAACTATCTTTATACACTCTGCCCTCATTATAACCATACCTTTTGCTGTCCTATCATTTGATATGTGTACTCTGCTTCATTTACTGTTGTATTGTTCGTTCCCTTACCTTATCGTCAGCACAACACTTTTACTATGCTTTATGGTCATGGAATCCCTTTTTCAACTGGAATGGGGAATATATAGATTATGGATAGCACACGATATAAGTACATAATTCTGCCATAATTTGCTAATTTGCCACAATATTCATACTACATTTCTACAGAAGTTTTTCTGATTAAACTTTTGGCATACATCTTATTTGTTGCTCTTCAAAATTAACATTGTGGATTCAAGAAAATTGCATGAAGAATTTTGATTTGGTTACAAGAGAACAACAAGTATGGGGGGGAAATTCTATTTGCAGCACGACCACACTATTGCAACTAACAGCAAAGGCTCGCGCAACTCGCGAATGCGCACAATTCTTCAGACATGATGTGCTTGCATGGCTTAAACCTTTTGCATCACTTTCAGTATCTGCTCAGCCTACATCAGCTTCAACAAAGGCTAGTCCCTACATGTAATTCCACATTTTTTTCGGAGATAACAATTGAGGTAAAATAACATAATTTTCTGATTTATTACGAATTTAGGAGAATTTCATGAAAATCCATTGAGCATTATTTATCATAATTCATTCCACATCTTTACCACTTCTCATTTTTCACGTTGGGAAGCGTTAGCTTGGGGAGTGTTCCTCCCATTTATTTATTTATTATGACCATCTTATTCATTCTCAACACCTCCCTTATTCCATGTTGTTTTACACCAAGCATAGATTTCAATAGATTGTAGCAACCACTCTCTTTTCTTTCTAGCATTGCATGAGGACATGCTAATTCTAAAGTTTGGGGGAGGAATTGCTACACATGATGGATGTTTTCTACTTTCTTTCTCGTTTAAGGCATACAATTTCATTTTTATATAGTGCAAAAATTGATTTCAATATATCTTTAAAACTATGAACTGAATTCTTGTGATTTTTGGACAACAAAGAGGTATCATTAAAATACACAAACCCAGATAATTTCACGCTAAATTAGTTCATAAAATTTCAAAAATTATGCATTATCACCTACAGCCATTTTGTTTATATCTCATGATCCATGCATCAAAACGACTTGATTTTTGAGAAAATGGTTAATGAAGTTTGTTGTTACTTATATCACATTTTTCTACAACTTCATATACATATTGTTGAACGTCAACTATAAAAATTGCTACGCCTTCATCAAGATTGTTAAAATTGAATATTCATTATTTGAGTAAAAAATCATTTGTTCCATCCATTTCATGAGTTGGGATGAACAATTTTTTTTTTTTGGTTGGTTAACACATGGGTTTTGTCTTTGGGTTGCATGAGGACATGCAATATATTCAGTTCTGGATTGCATGAGGACATGCAATATATTCAGTTTGGGGGTATGTTGGGCCGCTAATATGTCATTATTATTATCACTTTTTAACACCTATTTCATCCATTTCTACTCTTCTTTATCATGTCATTTATCATAATTTATCATATAATTCCATTTTATAATTATTTATGCTCTTATGGATAAATATTATTTCTTCTCCTTTATTTTTAATAAATTGATGATTATGCATGATTTTAACAATTATGGTTTATTAATAGATTTGTTGTAACATCACTCACCATTTTAGCCTCCAATATATTTTCCAGATTGCAGAGTTGATCTCCAGCTCATCATTAAATATGCCAACTTAGAAATTCGCTGGAATAAGAAATGACAGTTTTTTATTGGACGTTGTGGGAAAATGGAAAAGAATATGGAAAATCTGAAACATGGGTTTTGTCCAGAACGGACCAAATTAATTTATTTAAAAAACATTTTTCCCAAATTCGGCCTGTATTAAGAGAAATGGAAGGTTCTATGAGGACGATTTTCCCAGATTCGCTATTGCAGCCGTTTTCCAAATTATGTCAATTGCAATACCAAATTCGACTTGTTCCTGTTGAATGATTGCTGGAAATATATTTGCTTGTCGATCAAGTTGTTGGGAACAATCAAATTTTGATATGAGGGATCACATTTACTATTTACTTTCTCCTCTTTCTGATTATAAAAGGAGAGCATGTATTGCCATTATTCAGATTTTCCCTGGGGTGTTTTCACTTTGATCATCGACTCTCGTTGGTTAAAACAGAGTGTGGTTGCTTGTAAACTCTGTTACATATGATTAATATATAATCCGGTTTCCGTTCCATTATTTGATACTGGAGTAGTTCAGCGGTGCTTCATTAGCGGCTAAGGGCCCAGCCCTGGTGGATCCACTTGCTATTTGTACCATTACTTTACAATTCCAGTCGTGTGATGGTTTGCTTTAATTTTCATTTCCCTTAATCGCATTGCTTTGAAATTCCTTGTTTTATAGTTTATTGTTTCAATATTTTATGAAATTGTTTTATTACATAAGCTGTGATTGAACCGCGTTGTCGTTCCCTTCCACCATAACAAGATTACTATCCTTTGCAGCTTATATTGTTATGCTATTCATTTCAAGTATAAATCTTCGTTGTTCATTTCAGATTTTGTTGTTCATTTATATTAAATAGCTTTGTTGTTCATTACTACTAAATAAGCTTCGCTGTTCATCTCTTTCCTCCAAGTATTTGGTTTTGCTTTAGAATATTATTGCAATAAGCGTGTTTATTCCATTTCCATTAGTAGCATTATTAATTTCATTCAGTTATCATTTCCAATTAGTTGTTTTGGTGTGGAGTGCAAGATCAACAACTGTAAAGAACATTGGCTATTGCTGTCAAAGCTCTCAGATTGAGGATCTTATTTATGCTTGATTAGTTTACATCAGTTAAAAGATGAATGAGTTATTGCCACTGTATCCTCGACTAATAATTGATGTTACTTTGAATGAATGATTTAGTTTTAGAGCATTGAATTTCCTTCAGTTGTAGGTGGGATTTATTAAAAGCATTTGTTTATTCTTGTATTTGAAAGATCTATACTACATTTTAAGAAACATTACTCTCTGGGATTATAGCGTGCACATATTGTGTACACTCTTGAAATAAGAGGACTTCCCTGGGTTGATAATTAATGTGGGATAAATAGGAGTTTTAAAAGGCACCTTTTAGCACCCAACAACGACCATACTGGGGAGTTCAATGACTATTGTCTCTCATTGTTCATTTTGAATTTTGATTGTTTGTCTAACTTTGTTCGTTTGTCATTTCTCTGTTATTTTTTGGCTTGTTCGTTTGCTTTTGGCCACTTAGCCTTCTCCTAGAGTGATAAGTCTGGTCTTGCTCAGCCAGTCCTTTAATTTTTCCTTCCTTTTCTAGCTCGGCACTGTCTTTTGTCTGATAGTCATGCCCATCAGCGCGAGTTGTCCTTGATACAAGAGAAATTTTGCCTGTTCGACGTTAGATACTGCTGAACAGTCACGCTGATTCCTGTAGGGTTGGATTTTGGGCTTTTCCCTGAGTTTCCAGTGTGTCTTATCCTTTAGGTTGGTTTTTCCCTCTTAGATTGATCCATATGGCTTTCATTTATTGACTTGGCTATATCATCCATTCCAGTTTGTCTTATCGCTCATTCGAACAATGTGACTTGTCCATCCTAGGGTTTCTAGGTGTTACCAATCATTTGTTTGGTCGCATGTTCGTTGGGTGTCTGATCTGTTTCTGAGGCAGTTTGGTCGTTTATTTTTCAGCCATTTACCTGGTTGCTTGGTATTTTTAGTTGATTGTGTGTGAAATCGGGTCGTCAAGCTTTCATTCCGTGTCTATTTGATTGTCCTTCCATCGCCCCAAGCATAGATCACATTGCTCATTGAGTCAAATTAAAAGCCCTTTATTTTGCGCAAGGAAATGCATGCCTAGTTTTGAGTGTGTGTTTGCATTCACTTGGAATTGGTCTATTCATGTTTTTGTGATTTCATTCAAAGTTGCTCAAAGCTATTATTTGTTTTATCTTTTGGTGTAGCATTTCATTGTTGCTTCTAACTCATACAAAAGAACAAAAATTTGCATTCTCCCTTCTCATTTGAAAATGAAAATTATTCTTTTGCATTAGTTGGTTTCTCCTTCATTGGAAAGTGAAAGACAAGAGAAGAGCTTTTGTTTTCTACTTTGGTTGTGTTAGTAGCATAAAGGAAAGAGTCATTCTTGCATTCGGTTGATTGTTTCTTTGTTGCAAACCTCTATCCTTCACTTAGCTAGATTTTCATCGAATTGAAATGGTATTCTTTCTCTCATATAGTTGTGCATTAGAGATTTGAGATTACAATCGGTAGGGCCTTGGAACTGGAACATAATTTCAAGATAAACTATAAAATTAACTCAATCAGTCTAAGGAATCATTGAAACTTAAAGCTCACGTTTAGAGGTCTAGGCTAGTGACGTGTTCTGACGTCATTAAACCTAGCAGTTGTCACTCACACTCTTGCATTAGACAGCGCTAGTATGAAATTTTGCTCCTCGTACTGTGGCGTATATAAAGGGAGACCCTCATAGGTTGCAATCCTTTATCCATAGGAAGCCGAGTCTGCCACCTTGTAACCGTGATACACCGGACACATAATTCGGGGAGACTGCATGTGTGTATGTTAAGTCCTTGGTAATTTCTCTTTAATTTGATCACTAAGGTGTATATTGTAGTTCATGGGAGCTTGGTACACCCTTTTGCCTAGATTTCCTGAGTAGTAATTTTGATCTTTTCATGACTCTTTAAAATTTTAAAAGATCATCGAGCACTTGTCCTTTCGAGCTCGTTCAAACTGAATGTGACTAGAGTCACCTTTTGTCCTTTTCTCGACTCTTAAAATATGAAAAGGCAGAGTCTTGTTTCAATGTTATAAAATTAATTTCCCATGATTACACGCTCGTTAAGCTATTTTCTTGGCCTGTTCATGAGTAACTCCTTAGTGATTGTTGTTAAAGCCTCATATTGACCATCTCTTTTCTCTCCTTCTTTTGAGACAAAGTCACCATGGAAGAACCACCTATTTGGTCATCCTCTTCATTACCTCGTAGTGAAGAGTCTCCCCCCGGAGTCTCTTCTGAGACACCTCAGTCTGTTGGGACCCAATACCTTGAAAGTGTTATCATCCCAAGTGTTCAACCTCTTGCCACCCGGTCTCACACTGAGGAGCCATTTGACATCAACTGGCAGCCCCCAGATCCTTTATTATTTTTGAGAGAAGATCCCCCTCAATGCTCGGATTCGCCTGTGAAACCATTGTCAGGTGCTTTTCCCTGACAACGTGTATTCATACGACATGGATGCCTCGAGTCCTGTTAGTAGTGAAGAGACTTTCATATCTACGGGGGAATATCAATTCCCTCTCGAAAATTTTCCTTATGTGACAACTCAACCATCCTCTCAACCTTCATCTCTCCTGGTTGGTTCTCGTTCTTTGGGAAAAATAATTTATGGCGCTTCATCTTTGTACCAGAACCCATTATGGTCTAGTACTGCGGTTCCTTCCACAGGGTTGTTTGTGTCAGGTCCATCTTCTTTGATTCCCATTGTTTTGACGATTTTCACATCTGTCCCAACCTAACCCACTATTTTGATGGCTTCCTCAGCACCATCTGTTAGTGTGGTTCCATCATTGTCGTCAACTTCTATTGTTCGTGGAACGCATCCCAATGTTTCCGCGATGTTTGCTGGACCCATTATGAGTGGATCACAACCTCATGTATCGGGAGTCCATCAACCTATTGGTAGTACACCTATCTCTTCTAATCCTATTCTAGGAGGTTTTTCATATGACTAGTATATGATGGATATTCAACATCAGAACTAGCTCCCCCAAGGTTCTCAGCAGATTCTGACTTCGGTAAATCTACCATAGTACTACAATGAGTATGGGAATCATGTCTATTACCACAAGGTCCATTGTATGTTCAAACGACTCAAGCTCCGGTTTTCCCAAATAAGTTCACATACCAATAGGGACAACCCTATGGTCCACAAGGACAACCATCCCATCTATAGGGACAACCTTCGGTCCAACAAGGACAACCCTACGTTCCTCCTGGTCAACCTTACGTTCAACAAGGAGTGTCTTATGTTCATTAGGGGCAAACCTATCCACCTCAGCGAAAACCTTTTGTGCAACAGAACCAACCTTACATTCAGCAAGGCCCACCTCTTGTGAAAAAAGGCCAACCCTCTGTCAATCAGCCGAGTCAACCTAGTCTTCAGGGGCAGCCTGGCTTATCTCAACCATCAAGTCAATCTAGTTTTCAAGGACAACCTGGTTTGCCTCCTTCATGCCAACCTAGTTTTCAGGGACAACCTATTCAAACTTAGTATCTGGGCCAACCTACACCCCAGGGACAACTTGTTCAACCTAAGGGCCAACCTTTAATTCCTCAAGGCTAACTGATGGTCTACCAAGGTCAACCTTTGATGGTACAAGGTCCACCCCAAGGCACTACTTTCATCTCACAACAAAATCCATATGTTTCTCAAGCTGGACCTCAGGGGTTCACTCATAATCAGTACCTTGGTCCTCAACTGGGATATGGGAATAATTTCCAAAATTATAACCCCTATGGAAAAAATCCTCCAGGACAGAACATATGGGCTCAAAATTTCTCCCAACATGGTTGGAACCCCAACGCCGGTCTTTATCAAAGGCCTGTGATTCCGTTCAAACCGAAATTGCCATTCCTTACTACACTGGAACTGCCTGATGTATTGAAGTTAAAGAATGATCTCATTCTTCATAATCCATATTGGCCCCCAGTTCCTACCAAGATTCCTGGCAATTGTCCCAAGTTTGAAGGAAAGTCCGGAGAAGACCCCTAGGTGCATGTTATGATGTAACACCTATGGTGCTCCTCTAACTCCTAGATTGATGATTCCATTCGTTTGTGTCTTTTCCAAAGGACTCTCACTGCTGCCGCTGCAAAGTGGTACATTCATCTCTCATGGAATCTTTCAAGATTTTAACTCTCTTGCAATGGCGTTTCTCACACACTTTCAGTTATCAGTTCGCTATGAAATGGGAACGAACCTCCTAACCTCCCTGAAACAAGATCGGGCCACACATATCTCCGATCATATTCATGAATGGAGATGGCATCATTGTTGATCAAGTTCGAAATCCTTGATCAACTTCTGCCTAATTAATTCACTACCTCTTTTATCGATCTAATAGCTAAGGACATCGCTATGGGGGAATGTGTTACTGAGGAGCAAGCCATTTCTTGTGCCTAGTACCTCGATCTAGTGTACTCCCAATCTGGCACACTTTATGAACTATTGCCTGATGCTCCATGACTTGGAACTTCTGAAGCACCGGTGACACCATCTGTCGACAGTATCATTGGTTCCATTTCTCAAAATTCTTGTAAGTCTTCTCCTAGTCATGTGAAGCATAAATCAACTCCTTCCACTGATACTGCTTCTCAGCCACCTTCCAATCCTAGAAAAACCATAAAAGTGAATGTCGTCCAGTCTACCCCGACGGATAAAAATTCCAAAGGTAAGAATAAGGGTAAAGGCAAGGCCAAGGCCGATACCCTGAAACAAGATTCTCCCAAAACCAATATTGATGATGGCTCAAAATGTAAACCGAAGTATCCTTGTATGATATGTGACGATGAGAATTACACCAAGGACTGTCCACGACGGGCCGAGGTGAGTCGACTGCTCAAAGGCACCCAAGGAACATTGGTTGTTCTTAAGGAACCATTCCCGTCAGAGTAAACTTAAATGGTGGATAAACCTCAGTCCTCCATCCCTTTTGGCTCTCAAGTATTGATGATGAATGGTGATGCACCCATATATATTTCTACTAGATCAAAATATTATACTGAACCACGTCAGGCAGGGGGGAAAGAGATTGCAGATGGTCCTCCTCCCCCGTCTAATTATGGCCCTCTTCATATTGAAAGGCCTAGTTCTGAACCCGTTGTGTGACCACCCTCCAAAGATGTGCTTCGTAAGTCCTCCTATAACCCAAATGCCCATTCCGTTCAGCATTACAGTATTTTTGAGGATTTGGCTCAGGCGTTGTCTGCTATGTCCGCGCTGGAGGTACTTCAGAGTTGTTCGTCACAACAAAAGGCTTTGCTATCCACTATCAGAGGATTTGACCTTGCCGATTCGAGCCTTATCACTTTTGATCTTGAAAATTTTGTCCCGCGTCTCCCTCACCAACTTGATTTGACTATCCAAGTTGGGATCAGTGGTAAGAATATCCATCGAGTGGTCATGGACAAAGGTGCATCTACCTGCATCATGTTTGTTGCATGTTGGAAATTCATTGGCTCTTTGACCCTTAACCACTCTTAAAATGCTTTATAAGCCTTCGACGGAAGCGAATATCACCCTCTTGGTGTCCTCACCAACTTACCTATAACGTTGGAAGTAAAAAAGGTTAATGTCGAGGTTGAAGTAATTGGCGCCAAACTGAACTATAATATCCTCCTCGGTCGCAGTTGGACTCACACCATGCTATGCATACCATCCACTCTCTTTCGTGTTCTTCGGTTTCTGAACGAAGGATAGATTATAATTGTTGATCAATTATCCTTTTTCACTTCCACTTATTTGGAGAGCAACGTTCCGTATGTAGACCACATTCCCACGCCTTATGAAATTCTCGGGCCGGGATTTTTCAAAGATCCTGCCCTTATGGGTTTCTTTTCTCTTCCTCCGTCCAACACTGCTGAGTTCAATATGATCTCCACGTCTTCTCATCCGTAGGTCATCCCTTTTCCCTATCAGGTTGATTCGTTTGGTGATGTGATGCCGTTAAGCCCGATAAAAATTAATTATTGTAAATTTATCTTGGATTTGGCTCCTCCTTCTTATCATACTTCTTTAAGTATGTCTCTCGACACGTATTCTCAATCCCCTTGGCTCAGTGCTATGGATTCTCCCAACCCCTTAAACGAGACGTTTCCAACCGATGAAGCCATCGTGGAAACTATGTCTCTCAAGGATCCTCCCTGGGACGATGGTCATCATCATTCCTCCTTTTTACCTAGCCTTGGGGCACTGTCTATTTGTCTTGAGAGTTTTTCTTCCCAAGCTCCTTCTCATCCACTTCAAACGCCTATTTTGACACATGAAGTTTTTGCGGAAGGCAACATGGGGAATATCACTCAGACGATGCCTATTGACATCTCTGTTAAACCAGGGGTTGTCGAGAACATCCACATTTGGGTGACATGTTCTCCTGATGAGATCAAGGTCTATACTAGTCTCTTACAATAATTTTGAGATATTTTCACTTGGTCCTATGAGGAAATGCCCGACATTGATCCTAGTATAGTCATGCATGAGATCCCTACTTAACCTGATGCGAAACCTTTTTGCCAACGCCTTCATTCTGTGCACCCTAGAAACACAGTTTCCATAAAGGGAGAAGTTGAAAAACTTCTCAAAGAAGGCTTCATTTATCTGATCCCATTGACAGATTGGATCTCTAACATTATCCTTGTGGATAAAAAGTAGGGCACCATTAGAGGTTGAGTGGATTACCGTGATATAAATCATGCTTGTCCCAAGGATAACTATCACACTCCCTTCATCGACCATATCATTGACGAATGCGTTGGGAGTGAGATTTTTTCCCTTATTGATGGATTTTCTGGCTATAACCAAATTAATATACTACTGGCTAATAGACATAAAACCGCCTTCATCTGTCCATGGGGCACTTTTGCATACAAGAAGCTCCCTTTTGACCTTAATAATGTTGGTGCCACATTCCAACGAGAAATGTCATATGATTTTCATGATATTAAACACATTTTTCAACCTTACCTAGATGACCTTTTGGCTCATTCTGCTAAGCGTCGGGACCACCCAGAACACCTCCATCAAAATTTTCTTCGTTGTAGATGCTACAACATTCAACTTAATACACATAAATGTGTCTTCTACTTCGATTCTGGCAGACTCCTTGGGTTTGTCATTTCCAAAGATGATATTCATCTCGATCCTCTTAAGATCAAAGCTATCATTAATCTCCCCTCCCCTTCCTCTTTACACAAGTTGTAGAGTTTGCAAGGGAAAGCTAATTTCCTACGTCGTTTTATACATAACTATGTTGAAGTAGCCAAAAAATTTACGCGATTTCTTAAGCAAGGTGTCTCGTTCCTATGGGATGCGATTGCCCAAAAATATTTCGACGCATTAAATATATTGGTTGTTAATGCTCCTATTTTGCATACCCCAAATTATCATCGTGATTATTCATTCTATCTGGCTGTCATTTTTAGAACTATTGCCATGGTTCTAGTGCAAAACGATGACAATGATGATGAGCATGTCATTTATTATCTTAACCGCAATCTTATTGACAATGAAATAAGTTATGCTCATGTCTAAAAATTGGCATTGGCAGTTGTTCAAGCCATCCAATGTTTCCACCATTATATTTTACTCCGCACTACAACCATGATTTCTGATTGAAACCCCATGACCTATATTTTAACTCGACAATTGATGGGGGGCAAGTACTCTAAGTGGATAGTTATCCTCCAAGATTTCTATTTGGAGTTCACTACCGCCAAATCAAAGAAGTCATTGGTTTTTGCTGAGTTGATCTGCTCTTTACCCTCTGCCTCTGCTCACTTTGGTTCTGAGGAATGCATTCCAAACGATACTCTTTTTCTAATTAGCACTCTCGATCCATGGTACTGTGATATCATCATTTATCTCGATACTTCTACCTTCTGATCTGAGTTGACGAAAGATGCTCGCCAATGTATCCATCATCATTCGCAACCCTATCGCATAGTCAGAGATACTTTATACCGCATTGGAGCTGATTTCATCCTCCATCAGTGTTTGACCCTCGAGGAAGCTGAAAAATTCCTTAATGACTACCGTTCTGGCGCATGTGGCAGTCACATGTATGGGTATGCTACTGCTCAAAAAATCCTTCGTGCTGGGTATTTTTGGCCTACCATTTTCAAAGATTGTATCCTCATTTTCTGTAAATGTCACGAATGCTAGATCTACCAGCATAAGATGCATGCGACACCTGCTCACCTCCATCCCGTAATTACCATTGGCCCCTTTGCGAAGTGGGGTATCGATTTTATGACGTGTAACCCTTGTTCATTCGGGAGGCATGGTTATATTATCGTAGTCGTGGACGACTTCACTAAATGGTCCGAAGCAATGCCTACACTCACAGCTGACGGTAAGACGACCACCCAGTTTATTTTCAATCATGTGATTACCAGGTTTGGAGTCCCTGAAGCCATTGTCACTGATCATGGCTCCCATTTTTGCCATTATATGATGGCTGAGTTGACTACTAAGTTGGGTCTGCATCACGAAAGCTCAACCCCATACTACCCTCAGGCCAACGGCCAGGTCGAAGTCGTGAACAAATTTTGTCACTGTGCTTCAACGTACTATTGGGATGCACAAGTCCAATTGGCATCTCATGTTGTTTTCAGCTCTCTGGGCTTACCGAACCTCGGTGAAGGATGCAATCGGATTCACCCCATTTTAGCTTGTTTATGGTTTATAATGTACCCTTTCGATTGAATGTTAAATTCCTTCACTCAAGATAGCCGTCGAATTACTGCCAAATACCTCGCCAAAGGAAGAACATCTTCTATATTTGGATAGGGTTGATGAAACTCGCTGCTTTGCTGCCCTAGTCATAGAAGCACAAAAAAGTGGGTCAAATCTCATTTTGATCAGACGGTTTCCCCTCGTACCTTTGTAGAAGGAGACTTAGTCCTCTTATATGACCAAGCCCATGATAAGATGGGGGTAGGTAAATTTGAACCCATGTGGCATGGGCCCTATATCATCAAACATGTTTTGCAAAATGGGGTTTATGAGCTTATTGATTATGAAGGCTATCCCTTGGATCAACCCTGAAATGGGTTGTATCTCAAAAAATATTATGCATGAGTTTCTCGTGCATTTCTTTTGTACATAAGTGTGTTTTTCATTTTTGTACATTTTTGGCTTGGTTTTCTTTGTGCAGAGTTTTTTCCCCGCTTATTAAGTCTTTGCTTACTGTGCAGATGTCTATCACTCCTTATGTCGGTTTCGCTGACGGTGCCTCCCGCAGTACTCGAAACCTATCCTCTATGGTTTGGGTAATCTATTATCCTAACAGTGAGTTAGTGGAACTTCAAGGCATTTGTCTAGGGTGTGCAACTAACAATGTTGTTGAATACAGTGCATTTATCGAACTTCTACCTGAAGCTATTTCCCTCGACATTCATGAATTAATTGTAAGCCTAGACTCTCAGCTAGTCGTTCTCCAGCTCAATGGGCGTTATTCTGTCAGAAACCCTCAGATTTTAAGGATGTATTTGCGTGTTCGTTTATTAGAAAGGAATTTTAATTATATCACATATCAACATATTCTCAGAAGAATGAATACGTTAACTTATGTAGTAGCTAATATTGTATTAGATAGACATTTGCGGAATTTGTAAAAGAAATCATCATCACATAGTAAGATTTAGACAAAAAAATAAGCATATATATATATATATATATATATATATATATATATATATATATATATATATATATATATATATATATATATATATATATATATATATATATATATATATATCGATTGTTTGCATCCACGTGTACATCATAGTTCAAAAAATATATGTGTTTTTGTTACATCGTGAGATGCCATGTCTCTCAAAAAATATGTAGAAATGAAACCTTGGAGTCTAATCCACATGGTGCTCATGATAGCATGTCACTACACGTACGACATGCCTTAGTAGTCGATGGATGAGGTTAGACACTCCTGTAGTGTGCCTCTGATAATCACGAGGAACATCCTCGAATCTCACATATTCTGAGATCCCACTTGTGAGTCCCTCCAAGTTGCGTGTGATTTATTCCTCATCGCTTCCCTCGCCATTAGGGGCTGCTTTGAAATCTCGTGGGACCCTCCGAGCTATGGGGGACATCCCTGCAGGTCTCTCTAATCCAACATCTGCAACACATGAGTAAATATTAGAACACATATACAAAAAAATCATAATACTCATAAAAATAAAAAAAATGAGTTTTTACCTAAATCCTCATCCCATTCATCCCCTTCCAAAAGTGGAAATTCTGGGTCACCCCTGAAATCGGTGCCGGTGTATGGCCAATCCTCCACCACGATGAGTTTTTGGCGTAACCAATTGAAGAAATCTGGTCTCCACGGCATGTGTTGTCCACCTTCTGATCGAGAAATCAACTCCACCAAATGGACCATCTATGGATCTCATGCTGGTGGCATAGGTACACTTACCTCCTGGTGCTGGAATATTGGCAACTATTCCAGGATGAACAGTATCAAGATAGACCCATATCTGAATGCTTCAACTTACCATTTTTACATTTGGTTAGCTGACGTTTTAGGTTGATTGTCACTGCTTCTGTCCAATTGAATATGGTTGGAGCCATGCAATCTACGACAAGTTAAAGCTGTGTCTTTGTAGCTTCATGGGGAGCTTGAGATCCGGAAGCCCGAGTAATGGTATGTAGCACTACTCTCAATGGAAAATCAAGCATAGTCTGAATGTCCAACTTGCCACTCTTATATTATTTCTTTTCTCCATGACAAAATATATCTATCAACATACCCATGCTCTTTCTAAGAGCCCAAGTACCTGTCAGTAGTGGTCGCTCTCCCCTCCATGAAAATCTAGTAATGAAGTAGATGTTGGAGACTTCTATCTCTAGTTCTTGGTCATGAATCATGAATCTCTTTCGATCAGTATTATATACACTAATCAAGTACTGTAGAATATCTAGCTAAGCTCGTAAACATGGGGTCATAAAGAATTTCAAGAGCCCACAGTTTCTCAGGGCATCCATGCATGCATCATTTCCCATGGCTTGTTCATCCTTTTCCCCATGCTCTCGTTCTTTCCACTCTATGACAATTTTAGTCGTTGATTCTTCCTGCAAAACCAACATACGAGCTTTCATTAGCAATAGGGTTAAGATTTGAATTATTTTGTCCATATATTTTTGAGGAAAAACTAGAAAATATTGGGCACAGTGTTTGGCGCCGCTTCTTTTCAAACAACAACGCCGAACAACGTCTTCCCGTTCAAAAAATCGGGAGTTGGGCACGACTACGTGCCCGAAATCGGCGCTGATTGTCGTGGGCACATTAATTAAAAATCCTCCATAAAATGCATCAGACCATGAAAGCAAGTAAAAAATGGATGACATTGCAGGAGAAGTTCAGAGCTCCTACCTGGAAAAAATGGATTCGTTAATGACCTTCTGGATTGCCTGCAGTTAGCTCTGCAAATTCACAATGGAAAATGGTAAAAATGCTCACAAGAAGGTGAAAAGGTAAAAGTGAATTGTTTTTTACCATTTGAGTTGTTTATAAGCCTTTTCTAACCCAAATTAGGTTTTTGGGCACCTTTTTCGATTATTTTATTATTTTTTCTCGAAAAATGGTTCTTACAATTTTTTCTTATGCAACAATAGGTCCTAAAAAGGACAACGATGAGGAAACAAGTTGTATTTTATTACTTTTCAGACTCGGTAAAAACATGAAAAAGTCACCCCTTGGAGTCATCTTTCAGCTCTTTTATGACTCCCAAAAATTGAAAAGATTGCCGAGACTCTTGTCATTTTGAACTCGCTAAAGGCTGAGAAACATCATATGCCCAATATACGTTTACCCCTTTTTTGGGCTGGGAAAATTTTTTTACGAAAAAGGAATACCTTAGTCGAACATGGCTAAGAGGTTCTCTCATATATTTTTTTCTACCTTTTCGAATCTATGAGACGACCTACGAAAAGGGACATGTTATAGTTTTATTTTACGCTTCTTTTCAAACTCTCTAAACATGAAAATACGTTGGGTTTTCCCTTTGTCTGACTCGTTAAAACTAAATGACATCGGAAACCATCACCATGAAATTACTGAGTTCCTCCTTCCTAAGGCTCGTAAAATGTACTAGGAAGGATTTGTCCGAACGAAAAAATTACATGACAAGCATATGTTATCCCCTTAAAGCTTTTTTCCAAAAATAATTGGGGTACTCGCTAGAAATGGTGGGGGAAAATGGAACTAGTTCTCAGTTGTGTTGGCAGTATGTCGCTCTTGAACATAACACTTGTCTGCAGTTCATGTCGGGTTGGGGACATCCCATATTCGTCATTTTGACTCCATGGGTTTGGGTTATCCGTTTTTGACCTCTCATCTGCTCTTTGCCTCGTCATCATGACCTCAGATCCCTTGATGTCAAATACAGCCAAATTCTGGAGTCGTGTCGCCGATATGTTCAAGAGAAGTTCCTTCTAAATTTTTCAAACCCTGATCCTCTGTTTAGTTTTGAATCACTATCATATTATTCCTCTGTCTCGTGTCGATGATGTGGGAAACATTATGGCCCTCCTTCGACTGATCACTTCCTGTCAACTTCAGCTCATTATCTAAGAAGCTGATCCAGAGACTCCCTTCTGGTACCTTAGAGCTTGCATGCCTCAATGGCAAGTTCTTCGCATTCAACGATAGGTTCTCATCATTGGCCTTTGATCGGGTGATTTCGTGGATGTTCAACTCCAGCTCATTTGTTCACATTCCGTGGATTGTACTAGTAGTACCTTGAGAACCATTGTCATTATTGGTGGTCTCTCTTGCACCTATTAACAACTTTCATCATTGGCTGGTAGTCAGGTGAATTTCTTGCATGTTTGACTTCAGCTCATTCATTCACATGCCTGAATTTGTACTTGTTTGGGTCGAGATGGAGGGTAAGACCCTGGGATTTGTTTGATGAGATCAAGGTTGTGAGATGATTTGGTTTATCATGACTGTATGCATGACTCTTTTGATTGGATGGATGCGACCATACGTGTGTCTCTTTGATGATCCTTCTCACTGGATGCCTATGTCCATACCTTGGATATTATTACATTTTCTCTATTATGGATGGTTGCGCCCATACCACATATTCATGTATCAGAGATATTAGTCATACTTGAACTTGTAGGTCCTCTAAGGAAAGAATTTTGGTTCGGGCATGTTCTCATAAAGCATTTCACCCCTCCCTCTCTCTTGGACTTCATGCTTTAAGGGGCATCTATTACACAATATTTTGTCACCGTCCCTGCATTCCCCATCCTGAATACTGGAGGACTATCAATGTGACCCCTGTGTAATGTCACACATCATGATGAATGTCATCGCATCCATTAACATATCAGGAACACATTCTCTGTTGAGTATTCTAGAATTTGACCCTTTAAAACATCTACTTTTGGGTCGGCGCGGTTGTGTAGTTATGACCTCAAGCCGATGGCAAAATTAACACTAGGCCTTGCGTCGTGGTTGCTCTGTCTTTGAAGAGCACTCGCCTTGAGATGCTTTTGGAAATTTTTTTAAAATGGAAACGAAGCTTCCATGATGTAATAGCTTCGTGGGCAAATTCATGGATGTTTTTTCGACTGGATGAGGTCGATTTTCTCCCTTTGGCCTTCTAGTTCCTACAAAAATGCAACTTCCCAAAGGGAGAGACCTTCCCTCCACCATGTGTGGATCCCAAAGCTCATCCTCCACTCCTATAAATCCCTCTTCATTTCATTGAATTAGCTAGTCATAGATAGCTAGAATAGACCAGGAGTTGATATCAAAGAATAGTCTATAGTTGTGAGAGAGAGTTTTAACCTTTCCCCTCTTCAAGCTGAATTGATGAATGAATGATTTGAGACGTACCCGAATGAACCCATTGAAGGAGGTCTACAACATCAAGGCACGGGTTGTAAAGTCCCTTATTTATTTATCAATATGACATGATTGATTTCTAGTTCCATATTTGTTTTTTTAATGATTAAATTTTCTGACTCTCTTTGACTAGTTGGATAGTTATAAATGAATATATATTTTTGTATGTTGTTAGTGTTTGTTTTATCTTTGTGCAGGTGCGCAAATTTCGCTTCCAAAGGAGTGCAAGGCTTGAAGGACGAGAATCGATGGATTGCAACAAGATAACACATCAAGAGCGTTGGATCGAGGTAGGACATCTATCATAATCCACATTTCATTTATTAACTAGGAATTTAGAAACCAACATGTTCCCTTGTCGCTAGACCGACCCTAGAGCTAGAGGAATCATCTCTATTTGTAGAGGGGATTTTCCTTCACAATAGTATTCCCCTTGATTTCCTTCAAATTTTTGAATGTAAGAACGGAGCTTGGTGGGCATAACCGACCAATTCAGGCCACGTTGTTGTGCAGGAAAATCCCCTCTGCGGACATAGGCGATCCCTCTAGCCCTAGGGTGGATCTAGAAACTACGGGAACATACTAACATCTACCTTCCTAGATTGTAAATGAAACTCAGAGCAAGGAAGATGACCTACCTTGTTTTGATGCTATGTTTTTTCCTTCCGTCAATGCTTCTTGATTTGTCGTTCTCCTCAATCTCGATACATGCTGCTACCAAAGTCCAATTACCTGTACTGACAGTCAAGACACCACGACACTTGTAAAACCATGACAAACATAAAACAATTACAACCTATCTAACTGATCAAGGAATGCTATAAATCTCATTATAAATGTAAATAAGAGTGGAAGATAAACATCAGTTTCATTTTATTATGGTAAAGACAAGCGGAGTTTACAACTAAGCCTTGATGTTGAGGCTCTCCTTCAGCAGGTCTATATCAAGGCACATTCGCGACACCCTCATAAACAAAAGTCTAAGATCTCACTATGTTCCTAACACACAAAAAAATCACACTCTGCTCTATCCTCCTGAAGCTATAATTGCTTCTTCTCTCTGTGATTGCTACTTCTAACCAACTAACTCAAACCAGGGTAGTAGAGGTGAGAGGTCTCCTTATATAAAAATGGAGGTGGAGGATATGGGCCCTCAAATAATGGGAAAGAAGCTTATCCTTTGGAGTAGTTCCTATTTTATGGGAACAAGAAGCCCAAAGGGGGATTCCTTGGACATATCCTCAAAACAAACTTCCAGCTCTCCACTTCGTGAAGCTTCTTGTCGTGGAAACTTCATTTATATTTTAAAAAAATTTCCAAAATAGGATCAGCACGGTTCAGACATTAAGGCATAATGCCGATCGACGTGGTTCTCATTGCAAATCTCTGCTATCGATGCGGGTCAGACACTGAGACAAAGCACTAACCCTGTAAACCAAGTTTTTATAGGGATCTTCCAGAAAAGTTGTAAAGGGAAATGAATTGGAAGAAAAAGTGTGGTTCAGGGGTATGTATTCCATGCTTGGAAATTACACAAGGGTAATCGTATGGGTCCTCCAGGATCAAGGAATAGGGAGTACAAGGATAGTGACAAATTGATTTGTAACAGATGCCCCCTAAAGTATGAAGTTCGAACATGTGTGAGGGGTGAAATGCTTTACGAGTACGTGCAAGGAACTAGACACTGCCGTCGGGAGACCTACAAATCAATCACAGATACATATACATAACTAGAATCTCTAATGAAAATACATGAATCAAGGTATGGACGCAGCCATCCGTAAAAGAGACCATGGTATGGTCATAGCCATCCACCTGAGAAGGATCACATATAGACTCATGGTATGGCCAGAGCCATCCATCTGAAAGAAAAATGTATCCAATCATGGAAAAATCATATCACCTCGCAACCTGGACTCTAGAGAATAAAATCCAGGGTCTTTCACTTTGTCACGACTTGATCAAGTAAAATTTCAAGCATGCGAATAAATGAGCTGAAGTCAAACATGTAGGAAAATATCCCGATTACCAGTCAATGATGTAAACTATTAACAAGCGCGAGAGAAACCACCAATGATGAAAATGGTCCTCAAGTTACTTCTAGTACAATCCACGAAATATGAATAAGGAACTGAAGTCAAACACCCGTGAAATCACCCGATCAAAGGCCAATGATGTGAACCTGTCATCGAATGTGAAGAACTTGCGCTTAGGGAATGCAAGCTCTAAGGCACTAGAAAGGAGTCTCTAGATCAACTTCCTAGATAATGAGTTGAAGTCGATAGGAAGCGACCAGTCAAAAGAGGGTCATAATGTTTCCCACATCATTGACATGAGACAAAGGAATAAGATGATAGTGAATCAATATTGAACAGATAATTAGGGGTTGAAAAATGCCGAAGGATTTTCTCTTGAACATATCGGCTACACGACTCTGGAATTTGGCAGCATTTGACTCAAATAGGATCAGAGGTCATGTTGACAAGATTGGTAATCGAATGAGAGGCAAACAAATTTCCCAAAACCATGGAGGCAAAGTGACAGAGTGAAGATATCCCAACCCGACACGAACTGTAGATAAGTGTCATGTTCAAGAGTGACATATTGCCGACACAACTAAAGAATAACTTCCATTTCCCCCACCATTTCTGGTGATTACCTATTTATTTTTACACAATCTTGAAGAGGATAGCATATGATTGTCATATAAGTTTGTCCTTCGAACAAATCCATCCTAGTACATTTTACGAGCCCTAGGAAGGAGGAACTTGGTAAAATCATGATGATGATTTCCGAAGTATTTTAGTTTTAACAAGTATAACAAAGGGAAAACTCGACGTCTTTTCATGTTTAGAGAGTTTGAAAAGAAGTGGAAAATAAAACTCTAGCAGTTCCCTTTCCGTAGGTAGTCTCATAGACCCGAAAATGTAGAAAACAATACCTGAGAGAACCTCGTAGCCATGTTTGACTAAGGTATTCCTTTTTCGTAAATAATTTTTCCCATCCCGAAAAACGGGTAAACGTATACTGGGAAAATGACGTTTCACGGCCTTTAACAAGTTCAAAACGACAAGAGCTCGACAATATTTTCATGTTTTGAGAGTCAGAAAAGAGCTGAAGGTTGACTCCTCTTGGAGGAACGAGTGGTATTAAGGGTAGCAACTGGTTCTGTTGATGGTGGAACTTATCAGAGCAAGTAAAGGTAAGAGGCTGGCTAACAAGACCACTCATTGTAGTGGTTCCTTAGGAATGGGTAAAACAATCAAGTGAGGGCATATGACCGGCTGAGCAAATGGTAACAATGGAATGAGATAACCAAGGCTCATCTAGCAAAACAAGATGATAAAATGGCAATCACGAGAGGTAAAATAATAATGGTTTCATTTTTACACGAGCTTGAAATCAGGAAACTATGCTTGAAGTTGGTTTCATTTTTACACAAGCTTGAAACAAAGATAAACTATGCTTGAAAAAATAATTGCATGCCCCCAGCATGGTGACTCAATTCGAGGTATATGCCCCCCAAGCTTCAGTCCATTCGCCTTAGTAGACTACTGGTTACTAATAGGGGAGTGGAATAAAGGTTCAAATACGAGAGGTAAAAAGGAAGACTCGACTAAATTTTACGAGATCTAAACAAAGACTCGAATTGAATGAGAACGTGTTTCATTTTTTAACGAGGTTGACACATTAAAAGAATTATCCTCACGACACCTTGTTTCATTTAAAGAGACTGACACAAGATGAGAACTATGCTCTGAAGAGCTTGTTTCATTGTTTAAGGAGCTTGACACAAGAAAATGAACTATTCTCTGAAGAGCTTGTTTCATTTTTTAAGGAGATTGACACAAAAAAGGGAACTATGCTCCGTAGAGCTGATCATGACGACTAAGAAGTCATGGATTCCAAGATTTTCTCATCCCATGGGAGAAAAACACTCTGGAAGTTAGGATCCAATGCCCCCAATACATGGTGTACTACCTCACTGACTGAATTATCAATGGACGCAGACATGGAACAAGTGGCCACATAATTGACCTGTGTCGGGGAAGATATCACTGGTAGGTAAGGACTAGGAAGGGACGATGGTAGACCATATGTCACATCAGGACCAAAGAATGAAAGTTGATCAATGGTCACGATCCGACCTTCATGTGGAAAACAGATCACAAAAAAGAGGGAAGAGACAAGCGTGCCCATGGCATAAGCATAGTCGTGTCCCAGGAGTAAATTAAAATCCAAGGGACCTTGGACCACCATAATGTCTATATAGACGGTTTCCCTCCCAAAGTAATAGGCAACTTCGGAAGGATCCCTAATGGTTGACTTGTTCCTCTGTTGAAAGCCAACATGTTCTGAGTAGCAGTTACAATCTGTAGAGAACCCAAATCTTGCCATGTAGTTGACGACAGAATGCTAAATGAGGCACCTTCATCTATAATTGTGCCCAATATGACCATATTTTAGGCCTATACAACGATCTCAAAGGGCACGTAATAAGAAATATGATATCTCGTAAATCGACTCCAATCAAAGGAAGTGAACAAACTACATGGAGGGGGTGCCATAGGAATAGAAGGATTATCTCCTTGTGTTACGGGAGCAGAAAGACCATCCTTATGAACTCCGTGAACAAGAGCAGGAGGACCACTTTCTGGAATTGTGGTGACAGGAGTTGGAGGATCACCCTCCTAGATCATGGAAACAGGAGGGTCTCCCTTCGATCTCGGGGAATCAGAGGAAAAAAAAAGAACCTAACTGGGATGAGACCCACTCTCAATGGAAAAGACTTGATGAATTATATATGGAATCAAGTCGAACTTTTTCTCAACCAATGATTGGTTGGGAATGGACTTGGGAGACTGAATTTGAGAGAGAGTGGAATTGACCGGAGATGAATCCCAATCAATGACTTGATCAACTATCGAAGGACTCAAAGAAAAATTTTGGTAACCCACAGGAAGATAGGAATCGGAAGTTGAAAGGGTATCGAATAATTTAGAAGCTTCATCCATATAAGGACAGAGGTGAATGGGATGGTTCCCTTCGCACAACCTATAGGTAAATTTGATCTTACCCTGTTTCTTATGAGTCTTATGATATCTAGCTAAAATCTCATCATCAGCATGATGCTCAGAGGCTAATGATGAAGGGTGTATCGGGCCAACAGACCACATTTCTAGCACCTTGGGAATACCAGGGAAATCACGAAGAAGGTGGTCACCCTCACATAGCTTGCAAAGGAATTTGGGTAGAAATAGTTGTTGATTTCCCCCCAACGTATTTTCCTTCTTCTTCTTAGCCACCTGGTTACTAGAATCTAGACTTTTACCAAGCGAAGAAGAAGAATGAGGTGAAGAAATAGGTGAAGAAAGTGAGGGGTAAACCTTAGGAAAAACATGGGGTTGACATGGTTTAGGCAGAGGATAACTCGGTTGAGAAACAGTTTGGATGTTTGAAACCACAGGGGTTGAAAACAACCAAACTGGCAGACCAATGGTTAATCCTGGGAGAGACAACGTTTCCATATACAGGGCACGAACATTCCCAAATGAAGGAAAATGACCAAGATTCCCATATGAGGGGGTTCATTGGTTGATGGACTCTGGAAATGTCGCCATTGGAATCAAACCTAAAGAATCACTACGGAATATAAATTTAACCAGGCATATTTCATGGGCAGTCAATTTTAAGACACTAAGACAAAAATTTGCCTTTTCATGTTTTAAGAGTCGAGAAAAGGATAAAATGTGACTCTAGTCGCTTTCAGTTTGAACGAGCTTGAAAGGACATTTGCTCGATGATATTTTCAAATTTAAAGAGTCAGTAAAGATCAAAAAATGGCTACTCAGGATATTCTAGGCATAAATGGTGACCAGGTAATTGTGAACTATAATATACACCTTGGTGATCAAATTAAAGAGAAATGACCAAGGACTTGACGTACGAAAACCAATCTCCTTGAATGTTGTGTTCGGTGTATCACGATTACAAGACAGCAAACTCGGCTTCCTATGGATAAAGTATTGCAACCTATAGGGATCTCCCTTTATATACGCGACAATATGGGGTACTAGCACTGTCTAATGCAAGATTGCGAGCGACAATTGCTAGGTTTTATGAAGTCGGAACACGTCAATAGCCTAGACCTCTAAGTTTGAGCGTTAAGCTTCAATGCTTCCTTAGGTTGATTGAGTTACTTTTATAGTTTATCTTGAATTAAGTTTCAATTCCAAAGCTCTACCACTGTCATCTGACAATATTCTATATGCATCTATATGAGAAATGAAATATTTTGATTCGATGAATTCTATCTAGTTAAGGGAAGAGTCTCAAACAATGATTCAACGAATAGTAAGACTGCAAATGAAAATTTTTCCAAACTAGATGACTTTCACTATCCAAAATTAATCTAAAACATTCAAAGATGTGAATTATGCAATGTAATATATTGAAAATTCTCTTTCTGAAAAATATGCAATTGCAATCTATGCACAATTTCCTTTTTCTTTTGAAAGAATAATAATTCACTCAATGCATTTTTCGATGAAATTAGAATCTACTTAATGCATGATTTTAATGGAAGAGGATGCACTCAATGCGACTTTTAGTTTTCAATCATTAAAAAATGTAATCTAAGTTCAATGATAAATTTCAAACATGACTTTTCAATGCAAATTGATCTAATGCATTTTAACGAAAAGCAAACTTTGAGACGAAAACTAAATGAACGCAAATTTTCTTCATGTGAAAAGGATGCAACCAAACATTAAGAATACAATCCTATTTTGAACATTTTGTAACAAAATTACTTAAAAGGCTACAAGGCATATGAGATCAAGCATAAAGAGGACTTCCAAAGCATGAGCTCAAAACAAGGCATTCATTCCCTTTTACGTCAAGCAATCATACAAAGAAGACTTTTCAGTTGAACAATGAGCAATGTAATCTATGCTCACATGAGAACAAGCGGACCAAATGAACTCGGACAAAAACTTGAGACTTGAACTCTAAATCAACCAAAAATAAAAAGGCAATCAACTAGAGATGGCTCACCAAGCAAGGAGACTGACTCAATCAACAGGGCGATGTCTCACAAAGCATGCAACCATGCAATCAATGCATAATCCTAGAAAAACCTAGGATGTTAGGATGCACATCCCAAGAAAAAGAAAAAGAAAACAACGGAAAACCAAGACAACGAGCCAATCGAACCAACTTGATTGAAGGGGATAAAATGTAAATCATACAGAGAAAAGGACCGGAAGGGCGAGACTCACTGGTGAAAGACTTGGGGAAACAACCTTAATTTTTTGCACACACAGGAATGGGCGTGAATTTTGGGGCTGAAACTAGCGCCAAAAGTCTGATTGGTGTGACTTTATAACTGATAGCTAGCGGCAATTGGCTTGATCAACGTGACTTTTAGAAAAATAAGAGTGCCAATTTATGAAAAATAAAAATAACAAATAATTTCCCCTAACCAGGACCAGACTCACCACTTCAAGAAAAAACTAAAATATTGTAATTGATGAAAAACATAGGAACAAACAAGGAAATGGTTGTTTGACTAAACTCGTCGAATGACTAAGACCTCAAAGAGTGACAAACTCAAATGAAACTCCCCACTATGGTCACCAACTTGTTGTGCAGGAAAATCCCCTCTACCGACAGAGGCGATCCCTCTAGCCCTAGGTCGGGTCTAACAACTATGGGAACATACTAACATCTACCTTCCTATATTGTAAATGAAATTCAGAGCAAGGAAGATGACATACCTTGTTCTGATTCTATGTTGTCGCCTTCCATCGAAGCTTCTTGATCTGTCATTCTCCTCAAGCTTGATACACACTGCTACCAACGTTCGATTACCTGTATAGATAGTCAAGACACCATGACACTCGTAAAACCACGACAAACATAAAACAATTAAAACCTATATAACTGATCAAGGAATGGTATAAATCTCATTATAAATGTAAATAAGAGTGGAAGATAAACATGAGTTGCATTTTATTATGATAAAGACAAGGGGAGTTTACAACCAAGCCTTGATGTTGAGGCTCTCCTTCGGCAGGTCCATATCCAAGCATGTTTGCGACACGCTCATAAACAAAATTCTAAGTTCTCACTATGTTCCTAACACACAAAAATAATCACACTCTGCTCTATCCTCGGTGGCCTCTTCTTTATTATCTTTTTGTCCCTCTTTTTCATCATGTATTTCCTCTTCTATCTTGCCCTCAGCTTCCTTTTCCTCCTCAACCAAGGAATTTTTCTCCAAATCTGTGCTTGTTGGATTTTCTTGTAGAAAAAACAGAGTTTCATGTAGCAAACTCTATTTTTCTTGCTGAAGACTCACTTCTTCTTGATTTCACTCTTTTTACTCCTTGAAGGCTCAATGGAGGTTGCATGAAGTGTGTGGGATGCCAACCTGGCTTAATATCTTCTGATATAGTTACAGGGGTCCTTATGGGTGAAGTGACTTCTTGTAACCTTCCTTTCTCTAATCTGATTTCTTCCACCTTTTGTGGTGATTCTTCAATGGTGATAGGGCTCTTGGTGGGAGTTTGTGGCTTTCCCTATCCCACCCTCTGACTTTTCCTTGTTCTGAAGTACATAGGTGTCTTCCTCTTTCTTTCTTTTTTAAGATGTGTGCTCAAAGAAGTTAGAGTGGAAGCTACTGTAGAAATTTGCTGAATAAATCACTTATTCAATGGAGATTAACCCGATCACACATCAATTTCGAATTGCATGCATAACACATAATCTCTTCTACAATTAATTGTCACATGCGGAAAAAATAGAAGCGATAGAACATCAAATCATCACACACATTAACACAGTATGTATGGGGAAAGCTTATAGCTGAAAACCCCGCAGCTATAGTATATTATAAATGGAGAGAACATGCAGCAAATACATAGTACAAACTCCTCACAAGTACTCAGTACTATCTCCCAAAGCTACACAAAAACTAGCTTGGTTTTGAACAAGTCACAGGTTCAAAACACACCCACTAATTTCCTTGCCTCTATTGCGCAGTCAAGGCTGGTCTAAATAGAGATCCAAGTTCAAATCTCACTGGCTTCAACTGCGCAATTGTCATTGGTAATTACCTCCAAGTGTGGTGCAAATCTCATGCACAACTGATGTCGCAACTGATAGCTAACTCAACCCTTTCATCTACCTCTTTCACTTGTCGCCACTGAACTGTCCATGCACTGAGTTAAACTGATGTGTTATTTAGTTGAATAATGAGTTAATAATTAGTGAATTAAATATTATTTAATTCACACAACTCATCTCTAGTGTATTAGCCAGTTAAACTAAATACAACTAGTTCAACTAGTTAACCAGAACACCACCTCCATTAACTCCTCAATCAACTCCACCAAAACTCTGCCACATGATTCTAACTGAAGTCTAACATGCATTAGTTCACTTAACTCATAGGAAAAGTGTAATTCCTTCTGGCAGCTGCATGCCCCACTTCCAGGGCTCGAACTGAAGTGCTCCAAGAGAGTAAACTGAAGTTTAGAGTCCAAATATTATTAAGGGTAAATAATATTTGACTTCCCTATTTTTAAGAGAGGCAGTCTAAAAATAGCCTTCGACCTCTTTGACCTAAAAAATAGAGTCTCATCTATTTTTACCAACATGACACATACTCCAAGAATCTCATACATGCAATCCCTGAACCATGCTCCATATGTCTAAAAATAGACATAGTTTAAAAATAGATTTTTCCGACAAAAATCACATGTGTGGTCCCCACCTAGTTTAGGTGATCACTTTCCAACTAGGATCAGGAAAGATGTTTCAGGAGGCCTCCTTCACTGTTTCTTGTTGCCATTTTCAACACTCCCTCTCAACAAGAAAGGACTGTCTTTGCATGCGATATGCAACTCCATGCATTCGCCCTGCAACCTCCACAAGCGCCATGTAACTCCATGCATCTGCTCTGCAACTCTTCTGAAACTGAATAGGCTCCAAAAAACTCAATCAGTCTTGATGCATCTAGCATCTATCATCAAAGTCTTCGACTTCTGCTGGTACCAACTACACATGTCATCAGGAACTACTGCGCTGTTGAACTCTTGCACCCATGCACTCTTGCACTTGTTGTCAACACTGATCCGCGCTCCAGTATTCGACACTGTCACTTTGATCTGCCTGCATCAATCCAACTGATCTTGCTACTGCTGCGCTGTGGGCACCTCGTAGCCAGGTTCAATCCATGAGATCCACACCATCTCATGAATCTGCCCAGAAATCTCCTCATGGGATTAATCATGCATGTCGCCCCACCTTACACCTGGTGGTATAGCTGCATGCACTCCCTCTGCCCGTCTGGCACGAAATTTCTCTGCATGAGTGGTATCTCCCACTCCATGATCCTCTTGTGGCTGCTCCACATCCCGAGGTTCACCATCACCTGCATGCAAAACTTGCTCCCTCTCAAGCTTCAGTTGCATGTCTTCCTTCCGCTTCCCAATAGTAGGAAGCTCCGTAGACATCCCATCTACTTCAAGTCTATAGAGATTCTTTGCTCGAATCCCAACCTTCTTGACTTGTCCCGTTGCCTTGTGCCGAAGGAAAACTTTTCCTTCTCTGAAGACAACTTCATACCCTTTATCCTCTAACATTGCAACTGAGATCAAATTCTTTGTTAAACCTGGTACATGCAATACATCTTGTAAAAGAATGAGTTTACCTGACTCCCTCTGAAAGGTTATGGTACCAATGCCGGTCGCATTGTATCGTCCACCGTCGCCCAACTCAACATGCATCTGGAGACCTTTCTCCACCAAGTCACCGAAAAGATTTGCATCTCCCGTCATGTGAAAGGAAGCGCCACTATCAATATACCACCCCGATCCCAATGCACTAGACAACATGCATGCGATCAATGAGAAGTCTAGCTCAAATTGCGAGGCAAGAGCCTCACCAGCTGCAGATCCAGCAGCCTGCTTGTTCTTCTTCTTCTTGGGGCAATTCGTGGCGTAATGTCCATGATCATGGCAATGAAAGCACTTGACCTTGGACATGTCACGCTCTTTACCATCCACACCGGATTGAGAAGCCTTCTCCTTGCCCTTCCCCTTCCTTGCTTTGGCAGCCAAAGCGCAGTCTTCTTCATCAGTTACCTTTGATGAAGATCCGTCCCTGGTAGTCCTCCTGATCTCCTCTTGCATGAGATCCGACCACAGTCGCTCCCATCCCGACAACTTCTCCCGACCATTGACACTATCTTGATATGAATGCCAAGCCTTCGGAAGACCAAGGAGAGCCAGGTCCACCATATCCTCATCTTCGACAATCACCCCCACACTTCCCAGCTCATCTCTGCACTGAGTGAACTTCGTGAGGTATTTTGCGATGCTGTCGCCTTTCTCCATCTTGATGTTCCTGAGTCTATCTTTGAGCGCCAGCTTCCTTTGGTCACTCTTGTTTTGGTATAGATCCGTCAAAGCTTTCCACATCAAATATGGAGAAGCCTTTCCATGCAGGCTGGATACAATATGATCCTTGACGCCCTCCGACAGGATCCTTCAACACTTTGCTTGTTTCTTTTGCCATGCTTCCACAACATCAGCATCATTAGAAGTAGGCTTTGGAATCTCTTTCTCTATGAATTCCAACAGCCCATGATCATCTAATACAGCCTCCATGCGGTCCTTCCATGCAACATAATTCGAACTGCCTTCCAAGGCATATTCTAGTCGCAACCCGATGAAAGACATTTTCACCGCGGCACCAAGAACACAAATCTGCAAACTCGAATTTCACCACCAGCTGATAACTCAATCGCTTTCGATCTACACTTGAGAACAAATTATTTCCAAATCAGAGATTGACTGCATGGGCTTTTACCAGACCTTTCACTTTCCAAAGAAAGATGAATCCGGAGGCTATCTGGCCCGTATGCAGGCTCTGTCCGAGGAAATAAGTTTGCAATCACCGTAATAGATCTCGACAATTAACTTGGCTCCGATACCATGTAGAAATGATCTGAATAAATCACTTATTCAATGGAGATTAACCTGATCACACATCAATTTCTAATTGCATGCATAACACATAATCTCTTCTACAATTAATTGTCACATGCGGAAAGAATAGAAGCGATAGCACATCAAATCATCACACACATTAACACAGTATGTATGGGGAAAGCTTATAGCTGAAAACCCCCAACTATAGTATATTATAAATGGAGAGAACATGCAGCAAATACATAGTACAAACTCCTCACAAGTACTCAGTACTATCTCCCAAAGCTACACAAAAACTAGCTTGGTTTTGAACAAGTCACAGGTTCAAAACACACCCACTAATTTCCCTTCCTCTATTGCGCAGTCAAGGCTGGTCTAAATAGAGATCCAAGTTCGAATCTCCCTGGCTTCAACTGCGCAATTTTCATTGGTAATTACCTCCAAGTGTGGTGCAAATCTCATGCACAACTGATAGCTAACTAAACCCTTTCATCTACCTCTTTCACTTGTCGCCACTGAACTGTCCATGCTCTGAGTTAAACCGATGTGTTCTTTAGTTGAATAATGAGTTAATAATTAGTGAATTAAATAATATTTAATTCACACAACTCATCTCTAGTGTATTAGCCAGTTAAACTAAATACAACTAGTTCAACTAGTTAACCAGAACACCACCTCCATTAACTCCTCAATCAACTCCACCAAAACTCTGCCACATGAGTCTAACTAAAGTTTAACATGCATTAGCTCACCTAACACATAGGAAAAGCGTAATTCCTTCTGGTAGCTGCATGCCCCACTTCCAGGGCTCGAACTGAAGTGCTCCAAGAGAGTAAACTGAAGTTTAGAGTCCAAATATTATTAAGGGTAAATAATATTTGACTTCCATATTTTTAGGAGAGGCAGTCTAAAAATAGCCTTCGACCTCTTTGACCTAAAAAATAGAGTCTCATCTATTTTTACCAACATGACACATACTCCAAGAATCTCATACATGCAATCCCTGAACTATGCTCCATATGTCTAAAAATAGACATAGTCTAAAAATAGATTTTTCGACAAAAAATCACATGTGTGGTCCCCACCTAGTTTAGGTGATCACTTTCCAACTAGGATCAGGAAAGATGTTTCAGGAGGCCTCCTTCACTGTTTCTTGTTGCCATTTTCAACACTTTCAACAATAAAAGCATAGTATGTTGCTGCTAAAGAGGCTAGTAAGGAAATGATTTGGTTACAAAGGTTTATGGATGAATTGGGTAAGAAGCATGATATGGGCACGTTATACAGTGATAGCCAAAGTTCCATTCATCTTGCAAAGAACTTAGCATTTCATTCCAGGACTAAACACATACAGCTCAAGTACCATTTCATACGGTCAGTATTGAAAGATGGACAGTTGAAGCTGGAAAAGATACACACTAGCCAAAATCCTGTAGATATGCTAACAAAAGTTGTAATGAGGGAGAAACTGAGAATATTCTCAGTTTCAATTGGTCTTCAAGGATGACGATGAAGATGAGAAACAACCAGGTCGAAAGAGGAGTCATTGTCAATCAAATGAAGTAGCAGTGGAGTTGCTGCAATCAGTCTCCAAGTGGGATATTGTTGGATGTGGAGTCTAATTATATTGTTTATTTTGTATCACAGCGTTGGACCCCTGTACCTTAATGGGGTGGAAACGCCACCCGTAATTAAACGCTGCCTGGGGGGGTCCGGGGGGGTGGTTGCCCCTTGCTTTGTATGAGGGTATTGTATTGCGGTTGTGTATTATATGTGTATTCTCAGAGTGAGAAATAGACAGAGGGAGACTATGAGAGAGAATAGAGGATATTACAACGAATCTGTTGTAGGTTGTGTCTCTTCATTTTGCTAGATAATAGAAAGGAAGGATTGGCTATTCGAGGTGGACATAGCCCAAACTGGGTGAACCACGTATATCTATGTCTCTTTGGTTTTATGTGTTTTGTGTGCTTGTGTTTTCCGCATATTTTATGTTTTTCTTTGCTATGTAATATATAATTTTCTAACAGGCGGAAGTGGTTCACCATTAGGTCCAATATATATAGATTGTGGTTGTGTCTGAGACAAAGGAAGAGAAGGTGATGGTCCGAAAGTAACAAGTGAATATGGTTGAGGTACCTTAGGTTGTATAACCTTAGATTGTAGGGTGTATGATTCAAGAAATTCAGGCTCAATAACCTCGAGTAACAAATTATCAGGTGATTTTGTTTTGACTATGTTAGATTCACCAACAAAATAAGAAGTAATATTAGGCTTGGTACTGAAAAGGAAGGATGATTCTGGTGGATGAATTTCAAGAGGAGGACAAGAAGTAGTTCCTGAAGTTCCTGATTCATTAGTTTTCATTTTATTATGCTTTTGAAGATGGCCAAGAGTTTCCTCTGGGGGAAGAGGGGGCTTATATTTCATTCTACGTGAATGACGAAGGGTAGGGTTTTGTTCTTCCATGTTAGATTAATAGATTTCAACAATTAACACAAAAATAAATAAAAAAGGGGTAAACTAGGCATAAAGGTTTACCAAGAAAATTTGAACTACAATATACAACCTTGGAGAACCAAGGCCTTACGTATGGGTAGGAAATATCCCTGAATGATGTGTTCAGTGTATCACAATGTACAAGACGACCGACTCAGTTACCTATGGTGAGGATAGAAACTTATGGTGGACTTCCAAAAGATACTCGATGGTACGTGGAAGTGCAATCTTTGTTAGTGTTGTCTAATGTGTAACCGTATGATGAGGTCGTTCCCATATAATTTTCATGCATGGAACACCATCCAATATACCCAAAGGTACGTGGATAATATTCCAATACACTTATGTATATGGAACAATATTTCACCCCCGGGATGCAATGCTGGAAAAAATGACAACTCCTATGTTTATAGACGCCAGAACACGTCTCTAGCCTAGACATCTAAATTTTTGTTTTAATGTTACAAATTCTCCTTAGGTTTATTCAATAAATTTTAATGTTTATCTTTGTTTAGATTTCAATTCCAGGGCTCACAGTGAATTTCACCTGAATATCCTAAAATGCAAGCTAGCATGAAGAAATAAAACTTTCATTTTCAATGGAAATCTATCTAAAGGAGGGAACAAAACAAAGAGTATGCAACAAACAAAATCTAGCAAATAATATGCTAAGTGAAATTCCCTTAAACACAATTGTTCCAATTCCAATTCACACACAAAACCATGTATTACAATGCAAAGAGAATTTTATTTTCAATTACACTTAATTTTAAAATGAGAAAAAACTAATAGGCATGTCTAATCATTGATAAAATAAACTCTTCAGAATAAAACACCAATTCTTTCAACCACTAAATGATCAAGAAATTAACTTTTTTAATGACAAGAACAAAGGAAAATATAAAACAAATATCATCAAAGGCACATAAAACCAAAATCAAACAAGATGGAGGCTTCTGAGGGACAAAAAGATACTCAGGGACACAAGGAAGAGAAGATGGAACAAATTTGATCAAAGAGAAAATAAAAACAAGGAAAATTTGTGCGTGAAACAAGGGTCATCACAGGTGTTGGAAAGGAACTATTTCTCTACAACACAGGTACAAAGAGGGTTGGGGTGCATTGCAATGTAGGTAAAGAGAAGGATAGGGTGAACTACAATGCTTTGTATCTGGACGAGGGGGAGAATTGATCAAGTAATGTTAAGTTTTGACACACAAAATGCAACTAAAGCTAAATGAAATGATTTCCTATGGTCAATTCAGACTAAGTTAGACAATGAAATTTTAAACAAGAGGAAAAAAAGTAATAAGGACAAGGAAAACACCAAGGGAATGAACCTATTCCCCGATGGAGTCACCAATTTTTTATGTGGAATCTACGACTGCAGACAGAAGTATCTTCCCTAGACCTAGTGGCCTCGTCTAGAACAATAGAACGAAAAATAATATAATATTTCCCTTAAATTAATTGAACAATGAGATGAGGCTTACCTGGAATCCGTTAGAAGCTTCACTCTCTTCTTATCTTGTATGCTCCAATCCTAGCTCTGATCGTTATAATTAGAACATGCACATATAAACACAAAAATCCGAAGATATATGATATCTATGTAGAATTATCCTATCACTTGATTCAATGGATCAACAAAACATTGAAAAGTATGAACATGAACATCATATATAGGAAAAAAATGTACTCCTTGTATTAATAGAATTGGAAAGAGTTACAACATCATGTATAGAACTCCCCAAGTTGACTTTCCCTTCCTTGCCACAAAGTACACCTTTATGTCACCTCAATGCATGGAATGATGACTCTTCTTACATTCAGGGCAGCAGCATGAGGGTAATAAATGTCCAAAATCCAACCCCTAGCTTGTGGATGGCAGTAAATAAATAGGAGAGGATGGTATCTTAGGAATACTTATCCATTTACCAGCTTAGGAATTCTTATCCATTTACCAATCTAGGCTTGAGATCCGCTCTTGATGGGAGGATGAACTCAAGGGATAAGGGGTGAAATATCCAAGGTAGGATGAGATGGGATTTGAAGGTCTTATCAAAGTTAAATGGTTGAAACAACTCCTATAATATTCTAGAAGAGGAAAATTCAGGATTATTTTTCTTTTTCTTGAATAAATAGAGCTAGTGTGCCCCAAGAAGGGACAACTTGCTAATGATCATTACAGGTGGGGAGTGGAGAAACTTGCGCTGAACATAGTCTCCATAGGGAACAAGGTGCGTTGGGCCTTAAAATCATGGAAATGAAGCAGTTAAGCCCAGAAACTCATGGATTGGGGAGAGGCATGCCTAGGGTTTTGTGCAAGGATGATGAAAAAGTGTTGATGGATGTTGATTGATACCGTTAGTAGGCCTATTGACTAGATGTGACAAAATGGCCTATAACAATTTTAAACCTCTGCAATATTGTCTCAACATACTTCCTCTGGTTTAACTAGAGCTTATTTTTTCCCATTATCATTTAATTTCCATACCCAAAATATAGTTTGTAGCACGAAGATCCTTCAGGTCAAATTTGGAGGATAATTGGGTGTTCAAATCTGGGATAATTTGTTTCTCATTCCAAATCAGTAACATATCATCCACATACAATACCAAATAAATAACATGGTCACAAATTGATTTAAAATACACACATTGGTTTTCTTTTCTCCTTGTTAAGCCTAGTCCCCATAGATATATATGTGTGTGTGTGTGTGTGTCAAATTTTTAATACCGAATCCTTGGTGATCGCTTTAACCCATAACCTGCATACTAATTATTTCTTACCCTTCACAGCGAAGCCTTTTAGTTTCTTCATATACATCTCTTCTTCCAAATCCCCGTGAAGAAATGTGATTTTCACATCCATTTTTTCTACCTCAAAATTAAAATCAACAACAACAAATAAAAGCTATATAATAGAAGCTAACTTGGCAACAAGAGAAAAAATATTACCAAAATCAATTTCCGATGTCACCTGGGAATAACCTTTTTCTACCAACCGAGATTTGTATTTCTCCATATTTAATTTTTCATTTATCGTCTTCTTAGACACCCATTTTTTTCCAATGGGTTTCCTTCTAGCCAACAACTCCACCAGATCCCAAGCCTCATTTTTTTCTAAATATGCCATTCCTTCAACCATGGCATCCTAGAGTTTTTCATCCTCTAAATCCACTTATTCGATAGTTTCGGGATCATCATCAGTAATAGGTAAAGAAAAATTTTAACTGAAATAAAATGGACTATACCTCTATTGTTTCCTTCTCTCTTGAACTGATCTTCTCAAAGCTAGAGTGTGTGGCTCTTCCTCTTGTTATTCTTGTTCTGTTATAGAATCAGATTCTTCCTCCTACAGTTAAAACTTTATCTTCTTAGGTTCCTTTGGTAGTACTTCATCTTTAATAACATATGTCACCTCTCTAAACACCACATCTCAGTTGTACACAACCTTCCTCATTTACGGGTTTCAAATCTTATAACCATTTAAACCATCCTTATACCAAATAAATATACGCCTTCCAGATTTTCTATCCAACTTGGTTATTTTCTCCTTTGGAAAATGTACATATGCATCAGAGCCAAATACCCTGAGATGTGAGAAAGAGGGTTTCTTACCAATCCATATCTCATGTGGAGTCTTATCCTCCAACATTGATTAAGGTGATATGTTAAACAAGTAACATGTATTATCCATTACCTTTACCCAGAATTATTGTCCTAACCCGAAACCACTAAGCATGCATCTTTCCTTTTCCATCAATGTCCTATTCATTCTTTTTGCAACTCCATTTTTTTGAGGTGTGTATGGAGTATTCTTATGTCATGTCATACCACACTTCTTATATAACACTTCAAATTCCTTCTTGAAGAACTAACACCTTGATCTTCTTCTTTGTTTGATTTTCCACCGAAGCCTTAAATTCTTTAAACCTATCAAAGGCTTCAAATTTCTTCTTGAGGAAATATGTCGATGTATTCCTCGAGAACTAATCTATAAATAATACATAGTACACAAACTTCCCCAGTGATCGAACCAACACAGCTTCAAACACATCAATGTGCACAAGATCTAATATCCCTTTCACCCTCTTAGCACCAAAGGGGAAACTAACCTGATTCTTATGCCCATATACACAATGTTCAAAAAATTGAAATCCAAAGAGAAATTAGACGTACCTTCTACCATACCATTATCATGCAACATTTGAAGTCCCTTCTCTCCAATATGTCCAAGTATTTGATGCCACAACATAGTATTTTCTCCAAAGACCATTAGATTTTCTGCTCCACTTTCAAGAACCATAGAATTGTTGCACCCATCAATAAAATTTATACCAATAAGCTTGTACATAGTTCCAATTTAAACTCCATGCATCAATACCAGTGTTCCTTGAATCATATTTCAGGTATATTCCTCGAGCATTGATTTTAGACCTGCATCATCCATCTTACTTACATAAATTAAATTTCTAGTTGATGCAGGAATGTGCAGAACACCAAGAAGTGTTCTAATCATTCCACCTTGAAACTTCATATTAAATTTTATGCATCCTATTGTTTTTTACTTCTCTTCATCCCCTAGGAAGACATCACCACCATCATATTTATCGTACTCATAGAACCACCCGCTATGGGAGTGAAGTGAAAGGATGCACCTGTGATCAAGTGTTCATAAATTTTGCTCAAAATTAAAATTTACAAGATTGGGTTAAAACTAGGATGGTTGCGTAGATCTCTTCATTTTGATTCTAGCGCCATGAACGATTCAAAAAACCGATGTCGTATGAGGGAGATATCGTGTTTTGATCGATTTACCAAACAGCGAAATTTTGAGACAGGGTTGATTGGGATGCCCAGTCAGCATGCAGGGTGCACAGTTATAAAAAAGGAATATTTTGAAGAATATTCATTTTCTCATAGCCAGTCAGAGGCTGAAAATTGTCACTTTGTAATTTGATGGTGGATTGTACATTTTATTTGTTGGACCAATGGGAGGGTGACACGTGGCCAGCCCCAAGGCCACCATGTGTCCCCTGGATAGTGTAATAAAATTTAGGGAGAGTTCCGTAGGTTTTGACCCCACGACCTCTGACCTACGCGTAAATACCTCCACCAACCGGGCTATACTATGAGTCGTAACATATAAGGGGCCGGCTTGAGTTATATTTAAAGTTTTAAACTTTAGCATTCAGAAGTTGGACCGCCGATGGTCCAAAGATTATGGTCACATTACATGGTAACCGCAGCATCCAATGTAAACTTTGACAGTACTTTCCTGAAACTGTTTCATGTTTTAACCTAGTCACATGTGTTGTTTACAGCAGTAGTTTCTCCAACGATTAGCGTCCGCAGCATTTAACTCCAACGTTTATTACAATTGAAAGCCTTTTCATATGCCACTCTGCACGGTCAGATGCGATGGTTAGTGGACAGTTATGTAATGTGGATTTAACTCTAGTTCCACCACAACTTACCACAATTATTTCATGTGGTTCTACTCCAAATTTTGATGCGACCGCGAGGTTTCGAGGATCGGCATGTGGCCAACCCCTCCCCTTAACCTTAACCTTTATGGTTTAGACAGGTGGAATAGATAGTGTGCCACTATTTTTATGGAAAATGGCCGAATTTAACTGCAGTTAAGTGAAATTCACCAAATTTAGTGGAGTATTTCTAGGAGTTATTGGGAAAATGACTTGGAGGGTCAATTTTTCGCCCAAATGGAGCAAATGAAGAGTTAATCTAGACTAATCGGAGCATTCTGGAGCCATTGGTACAGATAAAACAACCATTATAGGCCTGCACATACATGTATTTGCAAAATTTTGAGCATAATGAAAGATAGACATGCCATTGGGAGTTGGACCAACAAATGTAGCCTAGGAGGGGTGAACTGCATCATCATGTCTACTATGTAAATGTTATGTGTGATTTTATTTCTCTGTTATACATTTTTGTTAGTGTTATTTTATCTTATTTTCATTATTATAATTCACTAAAATCACTTGCAATTAATATTTAAAATCCTTAATACTTAAGCAAACTATGGAGACAAGTATGCACATGTTTTATCACTAAAAATACACTTAGCATGGAAAACTAATACAGTCCTTTTCAAATCAGGTTGGTATCAGAGCTAGAGTTTATTCTCTGGTGTTTTTTTGTGCAAAAGATTTGTTTAACTGTTTGCAATTTTCACATGATTACTAGGCTCAAGCTCAAGAGAGGAGAAGGCACATTGGTGGAAGCAAGAGGATCTCAAAGTGAGCCACAACAAAGGAGAGAACGATTTCCACAATCTCCACTACCTAGTTCACCTCCTAAGGAAGCAGAAGTAGCATTAAGCATGCCTTATGACGAAGAATAAATCCATGAAGAAGTGGATCCCAAAGAGGAAGAAACAGTGTTCAGGAAATAATTCCTTGACATGACTGAGATGGTTAGAATCACTTATCACGAAAGGAATGAGAAACTAGAAGGAGAATGATCCAAACTTCACAAGGAAGGACAGGGATCATCAGGAGGTCACAATGATGAAGATAAGTCAAAGAAGGGCAATGGAGGAAATGGAGGCAGTGGAAAGTCACCATCCTCACCCTCATCATCGTCATCCTCTACTTCATTTTCAGTACATCACTTACACAAGTCAAAGAACACTGGTAAAATTCATTTTCTAAAACTTGATGTTAAGTTTGAATTGCCAATGTTTAATGGTGAAGTCAATGCAGAAAATATTAATAATTAGATTAGGAAATTGGAGGTCTATTTTAGAATATAGAACCTTCAAGATGATGATACCAAAATCCAGTTAGCTTCGTTGAGAATGGAAGGTGCAGCACTTGTTTGGTGGGAAGCCAAGACAAAGGAGGAGATCAAGAAGCATGGTAAGATTATTCTATCATGGACTGATTTAATTTCTGCAATAAAATGACATTTTTACCCATTAGCTCATACGCAGAAAGCCATAATGAACTGGAAAAACTTTAGACAATTGAAAGGAAAGAATGTGCAAGAATACACCCAAGAATTTAGGAGAAGAGCTCTCTTATTAGGGGTAGATTTTCATAGACAAGATACTTTTATCAAGTACATAGGAGGCTTACATAGCTACCTTAAACATAACATCCTCATGTTTAACCCCACAAGTCTAGATGAGGTATGTGTTTAGACCACACATCTAGAAGTTAGAGGGAAAAAAAATTATGATGAGGGTAGAAACAAACCTTTTAAGGGGAAAAACAAAGAGAAGACATCAAAAGGAAAAATAAAAAAGAATGCATTTGTTAATAAAGAGGGAGAAAAATTGGTTTGTAAACATTGTTCAAAATAATTTCATAATGAAAATCAATGTTGGAAATTACATCCCGAAAAGAGGCCCAAGTATTTCAACAACAAAGGGAAATATAAAATTGCCGCTACAACTCAACATGATTTATGAGAGGATTCAGGTGATGAATCTAAAATTACAGCCATGGGATTGAAGAACATGAAGGGGAAAGAAATTGAAACTAAACCCAGTACTTGTACATCAAACTGTCACATACATGCTTCAAATGAAGAAGAAAGAATTGAATTGTTTCATGTGAGGGTCATATCCAAACATACCAAGATTGACACATTGTTTGACAGTGGGTCACAAGAAAACTTAATTTCTGAAGACTTGGTCAAGAAACTCAATCTTGAGACCATACCACATCCAAAACCATATCCACTTGGTTGGATTTGTAAGGATGCAAATTCACAAGTTTCAAAGAAGTGTATATTGCGGTTTGCAATAACTACACATTTTGTTGACACGGTTGAATTAGATGTGGTTCTTCTTGACATAACAGGTATTGTGTTGGGGAGTCCTTACTTGTATGACAGGAAAGAGATCTTTCATCGCCATGAGAATAAATACCATTTATTCAAATATGGAAAGGAGTACATTGTTAGAGCACATCGCAAGAAGACAAATATTGCTATGGTAAATGTTGGACAGGTAAAGAGGCTGGTAAAGAGTAAGAATTTTGTTCTTCTAATGATTAAGCCTAAAGTTGATGACAATAATTAATCATTTGAGGGTTGTGATCCTAAGTTGAAATCATATTTATATGATGTAGTTGATGTACATCATGAGATGTTTCAAGAGCCAACAGGATTGCCTCCAAAAAGGGAGATTGAACATGAGATTCAGTTGCAACAAGATTTTCCTCTTCCAAACATCGGCATCTATCGCATGTCGCTAATGGAGAATGTTGAAATAAAGAGGAAAATCAAGGAGATGTTGGAAAAATGAATCATAAGGCCAAGCACTTCGCCATGCGGTTCACCCATAGCCTTAATTCCGAATAAATATGGGACTTGGCACATGTGTGTAGACTTTAGAGCTTTGAACAAGATAATAGTAAAGAATCGATACTCACTCCCAAGGATAGACGATTTTATTGATCAGCTGAAAGAAGAAATTTTTTTCACTAATTTAGATTTACGAAGTGGATATCATCGAGTAATAATTGCATAAAGTGATGTATGGAAAATTGCATTCAAAACCAAACAAGGACTCTTTAAGTGGTTGGTTATGCCATTTGGTTTGTGTAATGCACTGACAAATTTCATGTGTGTTATGGATAGTGTTTTGCGTCCATTTCTTAATGACTTTGTGTTTGTGTATTTAGATGACATATTGATTTTCAGCAAAACAAGAGAAGAACATGTCTTGCATGTGAATAGAGTGATTTATGTTTTGAGAAAAGATAAATTATTTCTTAAGATATCAAAGTGTGAGTTTGGAAAGACTTCTTTGGTTTATTTGGGACACATTGTAAGAGGAGGTGAATTGAGAATTGATCCCTCTAAAGTGGAATCCATTTTGAATTGGCCCACTCCCAAAACAGTAACCGATGTAAGAAGTTTCTTAGGTGCAACTTAGTATTGGAGAAAGTTTATTTCTAACTTTTCTTCCATCGCAGCTCCTATGCATGCAGTGACAAGTGTGAAGAAAGGCTTCCAATGGGGAGGAAAACAACAAAAATCTTTCAAAGCTTTAAAATACAAGATCAGTTCAGCTCCAATCTTTGCATTACCGAATTTGAGACAGCCATTCGAGATACAAACTAATGCTAGTGATTATGCCATGGGAGCAGTTCTTTTGCAGCATGGTAAGGCTATCACTTTTCATTCTGAAACATTTAATGGTGCTATAATTAATTATCCTACATATGAAAAAGAACTGTATGCATTGGTACAAATCATCAAGAAGTGGAAACACTACTTGATGGGTAAAGAGACGATTATACATACCAATCACCAACCATTACAGTACTTGCAGTCGCAAACAAAATTGCAGCAATTACGACAGGTTGATGGGATTTCTTCAATAGTTTCACTTGGTTATAAGGTACAAGAAAGGTATTTTCAATAAAGTTGTTGATATGCTTCCAAGAACAATTATAAGTGATTCTACTTTACTTAAAAATGATTCTATTGTACATGAGAGTTACATAGAACAATATTCACATGATGTTCATTTTCAAGATGTGTATGCTAGTTTGGGTGAAGGGAATCAAGTGAAAGAAAATGATTATCACATACATAACAATTTGCTATTTCATTTGGGCAAACTGTGTATACCACAAGGAGAGAGGCTAAGTTTCATGAGAGAGGCTCATTCATCTCTTATTGCTGGACACTTTGGGGTAAGAAAAATAGTGACACATCTACAGAGGTATTGTTATTGGCCTCGCATGGTAGATAGTGTGTCGTGTTTTATAAGAGGTTGTTCTATGTGTGCAACAAGAAATCCTAGCAATAGGAAGCATGGGTTGTACACGCCACTACTAGTACCATCAAGGCCATGGGAGAGTGTCTCCATGGACTTTTTTGGAGGTCTACGTATGTCAAGAAAACAACATGATTATCTTTATGTAGTTGTGGATAGATTCAGTTAAATGTGTATACTTATGCCATGTAAGAAAACCATTACTGCTGAAAAAACTGCTAAAATTTATTTTCAACATGTATGGGTTCATTATGGATTGCCAACTTCTATTGTTAGTGACATTCCAGGTTCATTGGGAATTTTTGGTCCAATTTTTGGAGTATGATGGACACAAAGTTGTAAAAGAGTACTGCTTTTCATCTGAAAACTGATGGCCAAACCAAGGTGGTGAATAGAACCATTGTGAATATATTGAGAGGATATTGCAGAAAACATCCTAAGTTGTGGGATGATCAACTGCATTACATTCAGCACACTTACAACTGGGAAAAGCACTCTTCTACAAATACATCACCTTTTGAAGTTTTCTTTGGGTATTTTCCAATATTTCCATTAGACTTCATCTTTGAGAAGGATGTTGCAATCGATGGGCATAGTGATATTGACAAGGCTCAAAAGTTCATTGAGAAAATTCAAATTATACATCAACAAGTTCAAGAACAGCTTAAGAAGAGTCAAAGAAAATACAAGGAGAGGCATGACAAACATAGAGTTGATCACAAGTTTCAAGAAGGAGATGAGGTATGGTTTCACATAAGCAAAGAAAGGATGTAAGGGGAAGGTAAAAAGCTCAAGCCCATTAGCTATGGTCCATTCAAGATCATAAAGCAAGTTGGTAACAATGCATTTCAACTTGACTTTCCTTCATATATGCAAATGTATTCAATTGTTAATGTTGAAAACTTACGTTTGTATGAGCCACCTTTGATCAATGATTAAGGAAGTGATGTTCAACTGCCTTCTATTGAAGATTTATTGCCAGAATTTCTGGATGAGATCAAGGAAGATACAATTCTTGATAGAAGGACAAGAGCATCCAAGAGGGGCAGCGTTGACTACCTTCGAGTTGGGCTCAAAGGCAGTAAGCCAAGAAAGGAAAAGTGGATGGAATTTGCAAAGGTGACGGATTTTTACCCTCATCTACTGAACATGTAATCAAAGTCTTTTGGGGTCCAAAAGCTTCCCAATAAGGAAGTGCAATTGGGTGTTCATAATTTTTTTCTCAAAATTTAAAGTTATAGGATTGGGTTGAAACTAGGATGGTTGTGCAGATCTCGTCGTTTTAATTCCTTTGCTATGAACGGTTCGAAAAATCGATGTCATATGAGGGAGATATCACATTTTGATCGATTTCCCAAACAACTAAATTTTTCGACAGGGTTGACTGGGATGCCCAGTCATCATGTAGGGTGCACAGTCAGCAAAAAGGAATATTTCGAAGAATATTCCTTTTCTCAGAGCCAGTCATAGGCTGACAAGTGTCGCGTTGTAATTTTATGGTGGATTGTACGTTTTATTTGTTAGACCAATGGGAGGGTGACACGTGACTAGCCCTGAGGCCGCCACGTGTTCCTTGGACGGTGTAATAAAATTTAGGCAGAGGTTTGCAGGATTCAACCCCGCGACCTCTGGCCTGCGCACAAAGACCTCCACCAACCGAGCTACACTATGAGTCTTAACATGTAAGGGGCTTGAGTTATATTTAAAGTTTTAAAATTTATCATTTGGAGGTTGGGACCAAAGATTATGGTCACATTACATGGTAACCGCAGCATTCAATGTAAAATCGGGCAGCACTTTCCCAAAACCGTTTCATGTTTTAACCTGGTTACATGTGTTGTTTATGGCGGCAGTTTCTCTAATGGTTAGCCTCCGCAGCATTTAACTCCAACGTTTATTACAACCGAAAGCCTTGTCACATGCCACTCCACATGGTCAGATGCAACAGTTAGTGGACAATTATGTAATGCGGATTTAACTCTCGTTCCATCACAACTTACCAAAATTATCACATGTGGTTCTGCTCCAAAGTTCAATGCGACCCCGGGGTTTCGAGGGTTGGCATGTGCCCACCCCTTCCCCTTAACCTTAACCTTTACAGTTTAGCCTGATGGAATAGATAGCGCGCCACTATTTTTATGGAAAATGGTTGAATTTAACTACAGTTAAGTGAAGTTCACCAAATTTAGTGGAAGAATTCTAGGAGTTATTGGGAAAATGACTTGGAGGGTCAATTTTCGCCCAAATGGAGTGAATGAAGAGTCAATCTAGACTAATTGGAGCATTCTAGAGCCATTGGTGTAGAGAAAATAGCCATTAGAGGCCTGTAAACACATGTATTTGCAAAATTTTGAGCATAATGAAAGATGGACATGTCATTGGGAGCTGCACCAGCAGATGTAGCCCAAGAGGCATGAACTACTTCATCATGCTTGTTGTGTAAATGTTATGTGTGGTTTTATTTCTCTATTATACATTGTTGTTCAGTGTTATTTGCTCTTATTTTCATGCTTCTAATTCACTAAAATCACTTACAATTCATGGTTAAAATCCTCAATACTTAAGCAAACTATGGAGTCAAGTATGCACATGTTTTATTACTGAAAATACACTTAGCACAGAAAAAAAATACAATCCTTTTCATATCAACCTGAGCCAATCAACCATGCCTTGTGATCTACGTTTGTATTTGAAGAAGAATCCAACTAGACATCCCCACCTCCATATAAGGTATTTTTTGCCTCTATAGAAGGAGCATCATCAAATCCCTTTCCTTTCTCAGGAGCTTTAGATCTACAGTCCTTTTTGTAGTGCCCTTCTTTTCTGTATTTCTAGAATGTCTTTATAAATTTTCTTAGATATTTATACCTCCCTCTAGATTTGGATCTCCCACTTAAGGAATTAGTTTTTTTTATGTTTTGGGATCATCTTCTTACATACAATTCATTTCCCTTCTAGCTCTCCATAATTTTCCATCTCATCTCCTCCGACAGTAAGGATGAGACTATGCCATCAAAATTCAAGTTATTTGTATTTCTACCGATAACAACAACTAGACTATCTCACGAGTTTGGTAGAAAACACAACCGACTGTCGCACTTAACTTCATCTGAAATTTTAATATCAACATAAAAAAACTGACTTACCATAGTATTTAAGGTGTTTATATGCTTTGTCACCGAGTCTCCATCCTTCATCCTAATGTTATACAACTTTTTCTGTAGGAGCAACTTGTTCAACAAAGACTTATATTGATACAAAGCCCCTAACTTTTCCCACAAAGCCTTTGTTATAGCCTCCCCTAATAAATTTAACAATGTTGAATCTAAGAGACAATATTGTTCTCTTCACCTTTCGATCTAACTTTTACCAGTATTCGTTCGACATTCATGTTGGTTTCATACCTAGATCTAGAGCGATCCACTGATCTCTATCCACCAACAGATCCTCCATCTTGAGCTTACAAAACTAAAAAAATTGTTCATTTAATTTCTCAATATCTATCTTTCCGATGTTTTCCATATTCTTTCACTACAAGGATCAATCCCACAAATCTCCCATTGTAGCAAGGTCTACCATAGGGCCAAGAAAAACCCCTCAGCAACGTAGGTGTCCCCTTGAATCTAAAACAACTTTGATACCAAATGTAGTTTTTAACCTTGTACAAAAATTACCTGCAAACAAATTCTTAAAATAGAAAAATATACAGTGGCAAGAATATAAAATATATACAAAATTTCTCTTGGAACCCAAACCAGGAAAGCCATATTAACTTTTCATTATATTCCTTTCAATGTTACAATACATAAATATACTTGTTGAAGCATTCATAAACCCCAATCCATTAATCTTGTATTAGAAAAAAATTGTAGCTCGAATGATCGTATCTACAAAATACCATGGGAAAAAAACAGCATGCCTAAAACCATGCACGAAAACCATGCAAAAAGCCATGGGTAGGTCTTCCCACAATATTTAGGTATGCTCCCTATCCTTGGGGCAACATAAAATAAATTAAAAAACTTGGGGCACTTCCCCAGACCTTGTGCAGGGGGTTGTCGCCTCCCTACAACCCCCCTATTATTCCCGACGCAATGTACAACGTGTGAGTCTAGTCATGGAAAGAATATAACACATACCCAACATCAAAGAATTGGGTTAATGTTTACGATTAAGTTTTTAGGATCCAATATTGAAGGTTAGGGGCTAAGAGACAAGATACAGGGATTTAAGGTTAACCAATGGGGTGTGAGAATCGCCAACTCTCAAGGCTAGTAGGAGTTACCAAGAGAAATATTGGTAGCTCCCATGAATCCCTTTTTTGTTTTGAAAATGTCGAGCTTGGTAGATCTACAACATGCAAACATAATAAATTAAGTTTCTTTGTGCACTTATTACTAATAACTCTCATCGATAAATGTTGAGACATATCATATGTAAGAGTTATTAAAGATGCTTAGTGCGATGTATAACTATAATGATAATATATACCCATATATAGTACACATGAAAACTTATAAGGCTTTTTATGGTTTATTTCCCATTCATTGATTATTTGTGCACTTTATAGATGCATAGTTGCCATATAATTATTTGGTTACTAACTAGAAGTATCCATCATTATTAGAAGATTTCTTATAAAACATAAAAATTGCAAGCTTTTGTTTGTAAGAAGACACCGCATAACAATGTAATGATATTGCTCAATTTCTAAGACTAGATCATAATATACAACTCTTAGATTCACATTAATCCCCTCTAGGATGAAAATTTTGGCCTTAATGGGATGAATTAATTATGGGACCATTGGGCCATACTTTAAAATGCTACATTTAAATATTTTGACACTATTTGGACTTTAAGGTGTAGTTGACTTCCCATTTTTTTTATCATCTATGTACTTTATAGTTGCATGGATGCAATATAATTATTCAATTACCAATTACACGAACCAATCCTATTTTACGCATCACTAATATAATTTTTCTTTAAAAACTATAAATTGTGATATTTTGTTTGCTGTAAGACACTTTCATGATGGTGTTTCATACTACTTAATTTCTAATCCCATATTTAATTATTAGATCCATACGAAAACCCTCCGACATGAAAATTTGGCTTCAACGGAACTCATTAAAAGTTGGGGCGTGTTGAATCTCAATTAGTGCATACAGTAAATTTAATTTTGTTGGCACTGCTTGGAATTGGCATGCCATAATTTGTTGATATTATAAATTTTGGAACGGTAGAAAAAGGTGAATAGGTTTAAAAGGCTTGGATTCATATGGGTATATTCATTCTTTCTTTTCCATTATCTATATATGAGGTATACGACTTAATAATATAGTTGTAATTTTATTATTATACTGCAATTTTATTATTTTGGTTTTTAAGGTTTTGTGGTTATTAGTTATTGAAGATCTTTTTGGATTATCCACAGTATTATACTACAATCTTTTTCTCACAATATTAATTTAATATTTGCAATGACTTTTGGTCACAACATCCAAATTTGAATCTTCCTCAATCAAGAACATCCAATATAACACCCTAATAAAAAAAAATTCTTTAAGAAATTTAATAGATTAAAGGAGGTTAGGGTCCACGGATAATGTTCAAACTTAAGGGTTAAGGTTTAAAGAGATTATGAATAAGAGTAAGGGCTAAGGCATAGTAGTTTACAATAAGGTCCAAGTTATATTGTTAAGATCCAAACGATTAAAGTATAAAGTGGTATATTTGATTTAAGGTTAAGGGTAAATGGTTAGATATAACAACAAAACTTTTACATGAAAGACCAATGCTAGGGTTTATGGTTCTTGGAGTAGGAAAAAGGTTGAAAATTCAATATTTTATGGTTAAATAGCATAGTTTAAGGTTATGGGTTGATAATGAGAGTTGATGGTTTGGTTAAATTTGAATATTAAGGGTTCATTAAGTTTTTTTCATTTGGGATAACGTGTAAAATATAAGTGAATTTATTGTTAAGGTTAATAACTTGGGTTTACGTCCCATGTGGGGAGTTTTTTTTAAGGAAAAAGGGAGGGATATGGGTTACCATTGTCCCTCTTGGCCAAGTGGCCAGGGAACATGCCAACATGTCCCGACAATAGAATAAATGATTGTTAAATTATTATCACCTCAACGAAGGTGAGATGTATGTTGGATTCTCAATCCCAAGACCGTGAATCACAAATGGTATGATGAGAAGTTACTCTACCAAGAAGTTCTTATCCTCATAGGGGAGATGAGCGTCACTTGCATTGTTATAAATTTGGCTCTCCTTTTGGTGCAAGCCTACCTGAATTCATAGGGGCTTCACTCAATGAACCTCTGACCTATTGCGTGCGTTCATGGAATATTAAACAATACCCTTAATTTGACTACATATTGGAAAATAGCCCTAAAAATCACATTATTTAACCCCCTAACAATACAAACCTAATACACCTTTTGAATTTAAAAAACCCCTAATTCCACTAGATATTGTAGGTATCCATTTTTTTATTAACGTTTTTTATACCCCTTTATATTTTTTTCATTAACTTTAAGCTCCATTTTTTATACATGCCAATATAAAAACTCTTTACCCCCAATATATTATGTCATTTTTTCCTCAATATATATCCCCCAATATGAACCCACATGGTATGGTATTTCTCCTCCAGTGAAGCCCCTATGCCTGAATTATAATGTGATACAGTCTACTTCACGATCAGTTGCTCCATTCTTAGCTTAGATTTTTCTCCACCAGGGTCTCTAGCCATCTCAACACTAAGCCTTGTCAACACTTCCATTATTTTTCTTTGCAATTGGAGTCTTAGTCACATTATTCAGTATCCTCGACATTACAGGGAAACTTTCCTCTTGTCCCCCTGGTTTGTAGGTTAGGGATTGCTATTTATGTTTTTAGGCTCATCAACACTGCATGCAGGATTGTATGTATGTGGATGTGACACTTTTAATTCCAACGTATGTGGAAGTAGGACTCTTAGAGTGTTTCTTTGTGTGAAAATTTGTGTTCTATGTATGTGTTATTACTTAATTTAAATCTTTGTATTCACAACTACAATCCTTATATTCTTAGCTCACTCTTTCTATGATGTTCTACACTTTTGTCTCTACCACTCATACTTCATCTCCACTGGCAATCTTGTATTCCCATTTTCTCCTTAGCCAGTGGGTGCTCGCCTCATGTTTCCATCCTCCCATATTGGCTTTCATTATGCGCATATCCATCCTAACACCGTCTATGTTCCCTCATGGTTAATTGCCTTCTTTTCACCTCCCCTTATTTTGTGCTATCATTCATTCTTTCTTTTGTGGCCCCTCAGGCTCCCTGACATGCCTCTTTCCCTGAAGGTCAATGCCCACCTATCGGTCGTTTTTTCTTTCCTTCTTAGCATTAGAGTTTGGATTGGAGTCATGCATCAATAGCGAGCGTGTTTTCCGAGCGAATGCCTACTATTAGGAGCGAGGCTCTCGAGTACATACACATGCTCATCACAGGCGCTAGGAATCCACTGAATCATTTCGAGAATTCACCCCCATACCTATGTAAGAGGAACTTTACCACATGGAAAGGGAAAGGGCCTCCCATTGATAAATGATTTTTGACACAAAAGTTCTAGTGGATATTGTTGATTGGGTGCTCGATGTTGGGCACACCCACTGTTGTTTTAATCAATACATGCATACCATTGATTGTATTAGAATTTGGAGTTTCTTCTAAGAAATTTTTTTCTATATCATTCTAAGAATAGGATTGACATCCTGCACTCCTTAGAGCACCTCCACCAGCATCTAAGGAAAATCGATCAATGTATGATCTCCATTGAGCACCATCTGAGAGTTCCTCCACCAGTTGGTAGCACCCTCAGCAACATTGAAGATCCAATTCAGGTGGTGGTTATGGATTTTGACTCCTAGACTTAGTTTTTCTATGTTTGTGGCCATTTTTTTGTTGAATTATATATTTATATCTCAAGGCCAACCTGGCCTGGTTTTTAGCATATATACTCTCAAATCAATTTTGTAAAGCATCATCTCATTGGCCTCTTTGTGAAGAGTGCCATTTTGGCTATGGTATGGTCTCCCTAGTGAAAGACTGACCTAGCATCGCCAAAAGATCCATATAAATCTCAATTTGGAAGGAGATATAATATTTATCCTACAAAAAAAATGGGGTTATCGGTTAAGTGTAAAGAGTTTTCACTTAGAGGGTAGTGTTAGGATTTAAGATTTTGGTTTCTCTAGTTAAAATTTGAGGTTCAAAATAAAAGATTCGTGGTTAAAAGTTATAAAATATGAATCTAGAACTTAAAGATATTATATAATTGTTAAACGTTAAGGATTTAAGGTCAAAATTAAGATTTTATGAGTAAGTTTAAAATTCTTGAACAACAAAAAATGACATAATTGCAATAATCTATTACATATAATTATATAATTAAATACATATTATATAATAATAAATTTATATATAATCTTAAAATATAAACTTAATAATAATAATAACAATAATATATTCACATTTAAAAAATATGTTTATATATTACATATCCTAATTTATCATACTTATAGTTGAATAATTAAGTAATATATAAAATATAAATGGTTATGTTTTATATATTAAAATAACTAATAAAAATAATATATTAATTTTATATTAAACCATAATATATAGGAATTATTTAAATTATAAGATAATAAATATAATGGTATATAATTGCAAAAAAATGAGGACTCCAGGTTTAAGTTAAATGTAAATTCTTTGAAAAACAATTAATTAAAAAAAAATGTTATAGGAAATGTTAAATAATAATTTGGCTCTAAATAGTGTAAATATAAAATAGAATTCAAAACCGTCAAATAATAAATGAATAAGTTGTATAATTTGACTATGAAAAGAACAAAAGAGCTTTGAAAGTGCTTTATATTATCATTTGTATTAAAATTATAATAAATATAAATATACATATTTAATAAAACTCCAAAATTAAAAAAGTTAGATGGACAACTCATTCCAAGGACTAAATTAAATTAAGTTAAAAGTGAAATAGAAGGCAAAATAAATAAAAATGGACAATAATTACGAATAGAAAAGTTATTATTAAAGATAAACACAAAAAGATAAGATAGTAATAAATTGGAATTTGGAACGCATTGAATCTTATGAGATTGTTATAGTTTTCCATGAGGGAAAGGGCTTACCTTAAGTTGGATATTGAGTAAAAATGATATTATATTGCTTACTAAAACTTGGGAGCATGAAAAATACAAGGTCCCTAACATAGAATAATTTTGTCTTGAGGGTCATATGGAATAAGAGATCTTACTGCAAAGGGATTAGAGGCATATATTGGTATACAAAAAATAACTTTTCCTTGCATTGGCCTTTACAAAGACCTTTTTAATCAATACATGTGGATAGGGGTTTCATAAATTTATGCTAATAATATTTATATAGTAATATGCTATTTCATACCTATTAATTCTACATTTTATAAGGGAAAAGAAACTAAATAAAAAACGTGATACTTATAGTCTATGAAAGAAAGGAAGTAACCCCTTGCTAAGATACCTTAATGCTAGAATAGCAATTATTCAAGATATTATTTTACGCAATGATTCCAACCCTAATATTATATGGCTAGATGATGACCTTGTTTTAGCAAACACAAAATAAATTTTGAAAACTTTGACAAGAATTCGTTTGGTAGTGAGCTCATCAAGCTCTCTAGTTCTCAAGATCTAATACTTTGTAATTATGTTATGAAGTGATTGAAATCCAAATTAATAACTTATATTCATGGAATTGGAAGAAATGTTGTAGATTATGTGATTCAATATATACAAGCAAATAGTAAACCTTGAAATGATAAATGGCCATAATCCCAACTCTAATCATAAACCTTTAATTCTAACTATAGATTTTTTCATGCACAAAAGCACCAATGAATAAAATAAGAATAACCAAAAGCACTTGAACTTTGCCAAACATAGGATGGCATATCAAATAAGGAAAAAATATTGAAGAACTTTATTATAATTTCACAACCGTGTCTTCTCTCATTAATAAATTCTCCATCAATGTGACATATAAAAAATAAAAAAGAACAACCCACCCTTAGTATGACCAACAATGTAAAATTGGTAGGAAAGTAATTAAGGATGCATTTAATGAGTACTCAAAATATAACCAAATAAATGGGGATATAGCCCTAATTAAAAGGAAAAATCAAACATTATATAAATACCATCATAGATCCATCTTAACTCTAGATCAACTGAGCACCGAGAGGAATCAAATCTCTTAACATGCAAACCTATTTTTAAGTGCAAAACTTGAGGAAATGTTTTGTTAAAATTGAAAACTACGGCCAAATTCCACTTTGGATAGCTCATTTTATTGATATTATTATTGTGTTGAATTCCTCTTTTTGAGAGGACCAAAATCGACCTAAATATCATCAAATTTGGATAAGAAATGTGTTTTTGAATTTATGCCCACACATGTGAAAATTGTCAAGGTTGGCCACATCAGCATGTAGGCTCATGAAGCCCAAAAGACATGTCACTTCACCCTCAACGACTTGTATAAATATGAGAGACCTCAAACCTCATTTGGATTCATCTCATCTCACACATTATTCTCTATCATCATCTGCTTGGTTCATATAGCTATTGGGAAGTTGAATTCTCTCACATGTGTTGCAAGGAGGAAAAATTGTAGGGTCGAAATTTCAGAGTCTATTGCAAGTTTGATTGCGTCGACCAAGGATGTTTTGACCACATTTTACTGTGATTTTCTACCAAAATTTCGATCTTTGGAGGTCACACCTATTGGCACTAAAATCGAGGTATTCTGGGCACATTAACCAAGGTCGACTGTAGGGATGACCATAGAATTGACCACAGAGTTGACCACAAAATTTGACCAAGTTTGTTCATTTTTTTCATAATTTTTTTGGCTGACTTTGACCACCTTAGAAGGACGAGTTTGATTAGGTATGATCAAGTTTCTTTGAGGATAATTTGCTAGTACTTTTGAGTATCGTTGACTTTATGGTTAGGGTTGTTGACTGTTGTAAGAAATTTCATATTTAACAAGGTTACTTTGATTGTAATTTGGAAAGTCAATTTTGACTTTATTGTACTCTCTCTCCGCTAAAAACTTGATATAATAATAAGAATAATTGATCAAGGATTTTTCCCATCTTTTTTTCCATGGAATTTTCCAAATCTGATATTCTATTATCTTGGTTTGTCTTTTGCATTGTGTTATTCATGTTCTATCTAAAGTTATTGTTAATGTGATTTACGTTTAATGTGATTGCTATTGGAAACTAATTTGGAAATTAGCATTGGGATGCTAAAATGACATTGAAGTAATTGTTCTAAGCATAGAACATACCATTGTTAACTAAAATTATAATGGTATCAAAGCTTAGGTAAAGAAAAAGCCCAAGCAAGAGAGAGAAAAGCAATCACTAAGAGAGCATTTTTGGATAATACTTGGTGAGCCCTGGTATTGCACCAAGAGTGTTGCAACTCCTAGGGGCTGCCCTACTTTACTTTATCAACCCTAGGTTTGTACAAACTTGGAGGTGACAGTGCTATATACACAACAGATGCATTATACTCATGTCATCCTCTTTCACTCTATTAAAGGGTGCTACTTCTATGGGTTCTCAGTGAAGTCTATCACACTTAAATTAAACTAAAATAAATTGCAGAAAGGAAATGACAGAAAGGAAAATAAGCTAAATTTTTGAAAAGAAATGACAGGAAAGGAAACTAATTTACTTGTTGAAAAGAGATGGTAGAAAAGAAACTAATTTAAATTGCAGAAAGGAAATCACAGGAAGGAAACTAATTTAACTTGCTGAAAAGAAATGGAAGAAAAGAAACTAATTTAAACCACAGTTAATGGGCCAAATGGCTAAACACACTCTACTTATCCTATGATCTGCCTACCATGCTACCATGCTTCTAACCATGCAACTTTTCATGATCTAACTAAACTTGAAAAATTGTTTCTTGCAGTTTGGAGGAAAAAGGGCTAAAGATGCTAATGGAGGGCTTGAACATATGGGACAAGGCTTAGAGGTGTGGAAAGAGGGGTTTGGACTTTATTAAAGCTTATAAGATCAAAAATATGCCTTGGAGTGGGAGAATTGAACTATGTGATGGCGGAGTTATAATTGGTGGATAGAAATGCAATATGCAATGTGCGAAATCGCAATTCGCAATATCGCAAAGTTGGAGGAGAAGCAATAGTGCAGATGGGAGGAAGGTGTGAAGTGCGAAATGCGTTACAGCTGAAACTACAAAATGCAAAATGTGATGGGTGACGTGGTAGATGAGTATGGTAATATCGCAATTGGGGCTCGGAGGCAGAAAGTATTAACGGAAACCAATAGAAAGTGTGATTTGTGATTTGCGACAAGTCTTTAAAGGAAAAAGGGAAAAGGTTGTGAAATGCAAAATGCGACGGGATGACGTGGTTGTAGGGCCAGTGGCAGAGTACGGCAGTGATATTGCAATCGGCGTTGGGAGAGGAACGTGTTACGAGAACCAAATAAAATATGTGATTTGTGATTTGCGATGTGGCGGAGTACGGAGAATTATCGCAATCAACGTTGGGAGCGGGAAGTGTTAACAAGAACCAAATAAAAGATGTTATTTGTGATTTGTGATGTGGCGGAGTACGAAGCGATTATCGCAATTGGCGTTTGGAGCGGTAAGTGTTAACGAGAACCAAATAAACAATGTGATTTCCGATTTGCGATGTGGCGGAGTACGGTAGCAAGAGTTTCGATGAGGAAATGGTGAAGGTCAAACTCTTAGCATTTTTAAGTGTCTTTTGAATAAAAGGGGCAGCAAATGCAATAAAAGAAATAGGAGGAAATGGAGGCGCAACCACAACGATGAAGGCATAAAAAAAGAGATGGAGAATGAAGCGGGGAGCTGCAAATGGACTTCCCTGGTACTTTGATTCTTATTCCTGCAAACAAATCTGTTGATCCATGCATGAAGAACAAACAAATGCGTGAAAATATAGTGCAAAAGGAAGGCTAAAAATGGTAATGCAACTTTACTCTATTCTCAGAAACAATGAAAAGAAATCAATTTTTGGGTCTGTGGGAAGGTTCACCCTCCTTGAGCTCTATTGACAGAGATGAGAAGGGAGGTCTTGATCCACATCTTTTAGAGTTTTCTCCTCTATTCTATTACTCATAAGAAAATTAAACCTACATCAGCACACTAAAAGAAAAACTAAACAACAATGAAACTATCTTAAGTAGATCTACTGACACCAAGCAAAGAACAAGTACAACAGAGAGGCTAAGGCACATGGATTGGGCCCTAACCCACGCGCCTATCTCTATGAAACTTAAATCAATAAAATGAAATCAGTATGCTCATTTCATGAAAGAATAGTCTCGTACATTTCTCAAAGTTTAATTGTTGAGTATAATAATCAAAAGCTCAATAGCTTGCAGCAAATTTCCCAATAGAATCGAACTTTTTCCTAGCTCTAGCTCTTCTCTATTTATTCTACAGGGCAGCTACCAAAATCTCCATTGAAAATAGTGATTGAGTCCATTTGACTCCAAGTAAACATAAATTGAGTGCACTTTGGTCTTTGAGTTGCTTGGTTGCCTTTGGAATTCAAATTGTTAGAGAGAATCCTGGAGGATACTTTGGATGCCTTTGAGAGTTAAGGAGGGTGGAAAATCCTCCTATAATTTCTCCTTGTTGTCTCCTTCAATTATTTATGATAAAATCTTCAAAATAATGGCAATTACTCGTGATTTTCTGCACTCAACCTCATATTAGGCACTCATAGTATGTTAGCCTTAGTCACCACCTATACTAGCATCATAAAACCAAATAACAATAAAAATGCAAGAAAAAGAGATTTAAGAAGGCAAAAAGGTGACCATTAACCCCTCCAAATATGTCTAATGATGGAGCTCATCATCACTCCCCTACTGAATGGTTGATCATCCTCTGAGCAACTAATCCTCCTCCTACAGCTTTGACAACCCCCTTGACTTACTAAGGAAGAAGTGTGGGAGCCCCCTCAGGGGGGTAAAACCCATTAGTCTTTTATGCATTCTCCCATTCTTTATCTTGTGCATCTGTGTCCCTTTCATCATTCAGCCCCAACAACAAAGGTGGACTAAGCTTGAGACCAAACCATTGGATCTTCTTGGCCTGCGTGGCCCTCTTGTATAATGGTGCTCTTTCCAAGGAACCCCTCATTCTTTCTGTAGTATGGTACTCCCTGTTCTTGAGGTTGTGAGGGAGGTTGTTCCATATCCTCTGGCTGGTCATAATGCACTCTTCTTCTATCTTCCTAGAAACATCATCAAATTGGCCTATTATGTGTGTTTGAGTCTGGAGGTAGCTTTCAACTAGTGCAGGGCCCTTTTCAATCTCTCAACGGTTAAGGATGACTCCTCTTGGGCTGAAATTTTCTGGTCTGATATGTAAGGGTTCTCTATTTCTTCTTCTCATAACCCTCCATATCTCTTATTCTCTAGTGTCCTCATTCATCATCCAAGATATTAGAGCCTTCAACTTCATATCCCCCATTGTAGAATTGGGGTCCCAAATATCCAGATTTGTCAGCACAAGGTTATGCACATAAAACTTTGCTATCTTTTCTTGATCAGCCATGTTAGCTTTCTTGTAGAAATCCATGAATTGCCTACAATATTGGAAAGGTAGGGATCCATGGGGGGCTAGAGTTTTGATTTGAAATAGGAGCCATTTCTCCTTGAGGTACACAACATATGAGTCAGCAGGGAATCTGTGCTGAAGTGATTCTATGCACAAGTTTGCCATGGTGGTTTCTTGTTTCCTTTTTTTCTACAATTTCTCCTTTAGTGATATATTCTTTTCCTATGCCATCTGCAGCTGCTCCTTCAGAACTGTCTCTAAATTCTTTCCTCCTCCCTTGGTGATTCTTCAATGATGATGGGGCTCTTGGGAGGGGTTTCTGGCCCTTTTTGACTTACCCTCTGACTCTTTTTAGTTCTGAAATACATAGAGGTCTTCCTTTTTTTCTTTGTGCTCAAAGAAGCTAAGGTGGCAACTTCCTCTTAGTTTTGAGGGGATGTTGGGTAGTGTTGTGAGCCTTCTTCTTCTTCTTCTTGTTCCTCTTCTGGTTCTTCTTCTTCTGGTTATTCTTCTGGCTCTTCTTCTCCTTCTTCTATTTCTTCTCTAAGGCTAGGAGTAGAATTCTGCCTTTTTTGGGTTTCTATAAAATATTCCCTTGGTCCCTTGCTACTATGTCTGATATGTGGTATACTTCGGAAGCTAGCTCGACTGATGGTGATGTTGTTCTGTTGCACATTTTTCAAATACGCAGCCCAAACTCGGTACTGTTGTGCTGCAGGCTCCCTTTAGTCTCTTTCCCTAAAAAATTCTCAATTCACTAGTTTGGATGAAATGGGATCTCTTTTTATTAGATTGCGCAACTAATTTTGGAGCGCTTATGTAACTCAGCCTCAGCTCCAGTTTCTGTTAAAGACCGTTGTTTCCTTCTCTCCGTTAATTCATGATGGACTACGTGTTTCCTCCCCTCGTTCTCCTTTAATCCACTTGATTTAAATTTTTTTCTTTTGCATACCCAGGCGGCGTGACTTTGCAATTCTCCCTAATCATACTTCACAATGGTGGCCAAGCTAACTGGCCACCTTTCTGCCCCTTTAACTCTAAGTCTACAAATTTAATTATTTCTGGCTACTATGGATGCATAGCGAGGGGTGACAAGCTATATCTAAGTTTACATGTTGTTGTCAATGTGTTTGCAGGAGCTATATTGAGGAGGCAAGCCTTTTAGATGTTGTGTTCTTCACTATATTCATGTTCTCTGAGTGAGCAGCTTGTTGAATGAGCAGCTTCCTGAGTAAGCATCTTCCTGAGTGAGCTTCTAATATTTTCTTGTTGTTTCTTTTTGTTGTCGATATTGCGTGGGGTTCTCGAGATGCCATGGTTGGCATTCTCATTCTCCTGGAGTCCGTTATGCATCTTTCCTTCTCTTTTTTCTTTGTAGTCCATGGACAACTTTGTTTTTGAAGGAACTTCCTGATGTTTGTAGTAGTTTGTGGCTTGCTTTATTTTGCTACCTTGTGCTTAGGAATGGAGGAACATGGTGTATGGAGGTGATGGAAGGAGTTATGGAAATTAATGGAGTGAATGATGGGATGGATGGTAAAATATAAGGGGAGAGAAGAAGATGGTTTCTTCCCCATGTTTCCAGAAACCATTAATAACCTACAAAACAACAAACACAGAGATGCAGTTGTTTGTTTGTTTTTTTTTTTTTTTAGGAGGTGCTGGAAACTATGGAGTTTCCCATTACATACACCTCTCTTCTTATTGAATTTATGAACTCTGCCCTAGATAAGGGCTTCTTGTAAATTTTAATTCTATGACTATTGACAAGCAAGGGGATTCCTTCATCATCTATGGTCCCAATTTGAACTGTGCCATTATCAAAACATTTTTCCACCGTGTAAGGTCCCAACCATCTTGTCATCAATTTGCCCTTAAATTCTTTAAACCTTGAATCATAGAACAATTCCCAATCTCCTTCTTGGAAGGCCTTCTCCTTAATGTTCTTGTCATGCCATACCTTCCTTTACAGCTGAACTACCTCTGTGTGTATAAGTGCTTTCATTCGGAACTCATCCAATCCATTTAGTTGCAACAATATCTCTTTTTGGGCATTTGATAGATCTAGATCTAATTCATTTTCCATCCTTAAAGTATTGAATTCAAAACTCAACTGAGAGTTGAGCTTTCTTATAATAGACTAGTTCATAAGGAGTGAATCTTTTTATTGTCTTCCAAGTAGTCTTGTGGGCCCAAGTAGCTTCTACCAATTTGTTTTCCCAATCTTTTCTTCTGCTTCTCACAACCTTGGTGAAGATGTTCTCTAAAGCTCTGTTAGTTACTTCTACTTGGCCATTCTTCTGAGGGTGATATGCAGTAGAATTTATATGTTTAATCTTGTGCTTCCTCAAAATATTTTCAATGAGGTGAGAAGTGAATTGTGCTCCCTGATCAGTGACTATTTCTCTAGGGTATTCAAAATTGTAAAACACATTATCCTTCAGAAATTATGCTACTTTCTTCTCGGTTGCTACCTTCACTGCTTTTGTTTCAGCCCACTTTGTCAGGTAATCAGAGTAGACTATGATATACTTCTTTTGTCTAGATGGTGGATCGATAGGTCCAAAAAAGTGCATGCCCCACTTGTCAAATGGCTCAAGAGCCACCTGAGGGTGCAAAGTCATTTCATCCCTTTGCGTGGGTTTCCCCATCCTTTGGCACTGGTCACATCTGCTAGTGTATCTTCTGGAATCTTGGTGAAGCGTAGGCCAATAGTATCCTACCTGCAAAACTTTGTAAGAAGTCCTCTTTGCAGCAAAGTGGCCTCCACATGGGTTGTCATGACATGCAGAGAGGATATCAAAAACTTATTCCTCCCTCACACATCTCCTTAGGATTTGATCAAGGCCTAGCTTGAAAAGGTTTCCCCCAATCCATGTGAAAGGGGTGCTTTTTCTGATGATTCTACTCCTTTCCCTAAATGAAATATTAGGAGGGAGTCTCCCAACAACCAAGTAGTTGGCTATATCAACACACCATGGTGAGAGCGATGATATAGCAAAGAGATACTCATATGGCAGCTAGTCATCCACCATTCTTCTTCACTTGTAGGGAGAGCTAAACTGGACAAAAAATCTGCAACAACATTCTCCTTTCCAGTTTTATCAACAATAGTCAAATCAAATTGCTGCAAAAGTAACAACCATCTAATTATCCTAGCATTAACATCTGTTTTGTTCATTAAATACTTTATGGCTGCATGGTTAGTGTGAAAAAAGGTTTTATATCCAGTTACATAATGCCTGAATTTGTTCAAAGCATGGAAAATGGCTAACATCTCCTTCTCAGTAACAGTATAATTCAGCTTGGCATTGGACAAGTTCTTGCTGATGAAATAAATGGCATAAGGGATTTTATCCTCTAATCGTCCTAATGCTTCCCCTACAGCTTCCAATTTGGACCTCGAAGGATGGGGGCAATAGTCAAATTTTCCTTAATGAGCTCAAAAGCCTCTTAACAAGGACCAGACCAAATAAACTTAGAATCTTTGGCCAATAACCCAAATAATGGCGAAGTCATATTGCTAAAATCTTTGATGAACCTTCTATAGTAACTAGCTAAGCCTAAGAAACTCCTGACATTTTTCTGCTTTTGAGGATGAGTACCCTTTTAATAATAGTGATTTTGTTTGGGTCTACCTGTATTCCTGCTTGGGATATGGAGTGTCCTAATACAACCCCTGCTTTTTTCAGTAAATCACACTTTTCTGGGCTCAAGGAAAGATGCATCTCAATGCATCTTCTTAGTACTTTACCCAAATTGGAGAGAGATTCCTGGAAGTCATCCCCATATGGTGTGAAATCATCCATGTAGATTTCGACAGAGTCATGGACTAACTCGGAAAAGATGCTCATGACAGCTCTTTGGAAGGTAGTTGGGGCATAGCACAACCCAAATGGTAGGACTCTACAAGCGAAGGTACCCTAAGGGTAGGTGAAAGTAGTCTTATCTTGGTCTTCAACGCTGATTTGAATCTGATTGTACCCACTAAACCCATCTAAGAAGGAAAATAAATTCTTCCCCGTAGGCCATCCAGGACTTGGTCTATAAAGGGTAAAGGGAAATGGTCTTTCTTGGTGGCTTTTTTAAGTTCTTGATAATCAACACAAATTCGCCACTTCCCATTCTTCTTTTGGACTAGGACAAAAAGAGATACCCACTCATTGTCGAATATAGGATATATGAACCCTGCATCCAATAGTTTATGCAGCTCTTCTTTGACTATGTCCTTTAGAACCGAATTCATCCTTCTTTGGGGTTTTCTCATAGGCTTTCATCCTTATTTTATGTAAATATGATGTTTTCACACTGAAGTATGCACCTCTTTCATCTCCTTGTAATCCCAAGCAAATGCATCTAGATTCTCTTTCAAAAGCTATTATAGCTGCTTCTCTTCTTCATTCGAGAGGTTTGGGTTGATTTTCAAAGATCTGGATGGGCCAAAATCAATAGCCTTGGTGGATTCATAGGTTGACTCAACTGAGTGCACTTCCATCCAAGGTTGGATTTCAGACTCTTTTACCAAGGTTTCGAGAGGAATGTTAGTGGAGGATTGGTTTTGAATGGCATGGTCGATGAGTTCATCTTCATCAAGCTGCCCCCCTCTAAGAATAACATCTATGGTACACATAGGGTTAGTGTTATATAACTCATCTTCTTCATCCTCCGACGATATAGGGAGATCATGATCAATGGAAGGCTGGGCTAGAGGATATAACACTAGCTATTTAGACAAAGGCGCATTTTTTATAGTCATGTTTCTGGCCCGACAACTAATATAAGCATCTATAGTGGCTAACCAAGGTCTCCCTAAGATGAGAGGATAACCATTAAACTTGGTTTTTGGTTGCAGGACCAGTAAATCTGTAGGATACTCCCAAGATTCAATGGTAACCATAACATCCTCAACAATTCCTTTCGGAGTTACTGTGGACCGATCTGCAAGTTGCAAAATTGTTGTGGTTTTCCTCAAAGTCCCTTGGAGATTAGATTTCGACATAGTTTCCTTGCTCATGACATTGATGGCAGCCCCTAGATCAATATAAGTGTTGGGGACTATGACACCATCTATATGCACATCAACAACTGGACTACCAAGGTCCAGGTACTTTGGAAATATCACCCTCCCTAGTATTAGGTCAGACAGTTGTCCTACCACATTGATGGTGGGGGTATCTCTCTTCCTTCTCCCAGGTTTCTTGAAGCACTTTTCTTTTATGAGCCTATTGTAGATAGGGACATCATTAATGTCCTGGAGAAGTGGTATATTTACACACAAGTTTTCCAATTCTCCTAGGAGTTCAGTCTCCTTTGGGGTGTGCTAACTAGGGTGGATCAAGCGCTCAGGAAAAGGAGGTTGTTGGATTTGAGTGTTACCTTCTTCCTTTTCCTCCTCAACCTCTACAAGTGGAGATGGAGGATGGTTGTCTGGGAGTACTCTTCCCAACCTGAGATTAACCTCCTGTATCTCCACATCATAAGCTGGATAGGATGTTTCTCCATTGGGAACCTGTTGTGCCTGTCTATTGTTCGGGTTCAGATTGGGTTGTGCTAGTAGTTGAGGTAGCCCAGGTGGATTAGCATGAGTAAGCTGAGGTTGAGGTTGGGGTGGAGGCATTAGAGCAGGTGGTTCATTTTGTTGAGTCCTCCATCCTTGGGATGTATTGTTCCACTGAGGTTGTTGTGGAACATACTGTTGGAATGGTTGGTTTATGGGCTGAGGATGATATGAAGGGTTGTAAGGCAAGTAGGAGGTGTAGACCAGGATGGAGGAGTGGGGGTGTACCAAGGTTTCAGGGGTGCACTCTGATTTTTGCGATAATAAGAGTAATGTGCACCTGGAATACCTTGTTGATGTGGCCGAGGGCCTTGAGTCCTTCACTGGTTGATGAAACAAAGTTGATTTGGAATTTCTTCCCCACCTTGATATACAACCTTAAGTCCAGGTAAGGAGGGACACTTGTCTGTGGTGTTATCACTCCACCAAATCTCTAAGGTTGAAGAAGAGATCCCAATAGAGGTAACCACAAACCAAGATTTTGAATTGATAGCTAGCCCTTTCAAGCCGGAGAGGGCTCTCCCCAAAAGGGTCACAGCCAGGAGGGTTGGAGCAGTTAGGGTTTTAGGCTAGATAATGAGTGCACAGGGTTATTTTTAATTGATCTGGTTAGGGAAATAATTGGATAAAGGAATTAGGTCAAAAAAATCTAGGTCAGGGCAAAAGGGTTAGGGTTGCAGAGATCAATGGGGCAAGGTAGGTACAATGTAAATCACTTGAAGGAAATAGTTGTGGAATGGTTTTGAAACTGTAAGAAAGCTGAGAAAATCATAAGGGATGCATTTCTCTCAGACAAAAGATAATGAACAAAATATGGTCAGTTACCCAAAACATAGTATGGTAAACATGTATTATTAATTTCTAACTTGTAAAAGATCATAACATAGATATGAAAGTGACATGAACAATACATTCAAACATATGTGACTGAAGAAGAAACAAATAAATACATTCAATACCACAGGTATCCCATAAATGTAGTTGCAAGTCCTCTTTATTAGCTTGGCCAAAAATGAGTACAAGTTCCCTTGATCAACTAGCAAAATCAAACTGATTCGAACTTCCAACTCTTGACTAATGTGAATAACTAAGCTAAATAGACATGAAAACCACCTTCACTCATCCTTAGGGGTCGAATCCATGAGGTAAGGAAGATATTACACAAAAATCTGAACTGATAGCTAGAGTATAGGATGATCAAAGTGACTTATTCCTATCTCAAGTGAACTGATTTATTACACCTCATTTTCTTGATTTACCTAATGTATTTACCCTATTAAATAGTAAAAACATGATAATTACATTCATCTTCATCATTTACATAGGTAAATTCAAAATTTCCCAAGATAAAAATCAAAACTGGAGTGAAACTCAGAAAATTTCTGAAGACTTCAAATGCACCATTTTCTTGTTAAACACGCAGCAACCGGGCAGAAAATATCCTTAGTGTTCAAGCCTGAATTTGAGTGCCTTCCCGACGTCCAAATCTGCTCCAAGATGGCTCGTTGGAAAGGCCTTCAAGTCTAATTTCTAGAACTACCTTCATTTTTTAAAATGAAGCCCATTTTCTCTGTCAAAAATCACTTCTCCCAAGACTGGTAAACACGCAGCGACCAAGCAGAAAATGCATTTTGATTTTGGCTAAACGCATAGTGTCCAGGCAGCACCTTTTTGCAGACCATATTTGGAGGCCTTCCCAGTGTCAAAATTGGGCCTAGGAGAGGTCGTTGGAAATCCTATCTTGTATACATTCTAAATATACCTTTGGTTTTCTGATTGGAGTTGATTTTCCTTGTCAAAAATTGATTTTCCCATGACTGGTCAAAAAGTGAAGAATGAGGGTGTAGAAATGCATATTGTTGTCGCAGGAAACATTTGGAGGCCTTCCTCAACTCCAAATTGATATCAAGATAGATAATTGGTAATCTCTCTCAATTTAGTTGTCATTTCACTTATAGAGAAAGTCATTTTGACACTCCAAATATGATAAAACTTAATTTTCCCAAGGTCCCTCCAGAAGTGCAGCAACTCTCATGTGGCACTTGTATTTCTTACATTTATCTAAAACCATGATACCTGTGTAAAAATGGAAGGAATTTTTTCTTCCTTGTCCTATTATGGATGAAAACCTCTCTCATTTTTATCAAATTCATATTTCTTTTGTCAAAAACACAGTTTTGAAGAAAAACCGGCTCTATGTGTGGCAAATAATTTGACCCTTGGAATGATTTCTCAAAAATGATGGAGACATGATGTGTATGAGTTTCTATGGATTCATAGTTCTGAAATGACCTCCCTTATGCCTCCTCTACTCATATGTCTCTTTTTACATAGAAAACCCTAGCTCAGTGGGAGAGAAAATTAGGGTTTAGTGCTTGTGAACAATGATGACTTGGGCCCTCTTGGGAAAAAATGGTTAAAAAACGAAGCGAGGTCAATGATAATGACAAAGATGAGGTGAAAGCCGATTCAAATTAGGAGGGATGGGTGGGATGGGTGGCATGTAAATACCAGTGCTAACATGTGGCATGATTCTCTTCACAAACTAAGAAAACCTCTATGACATTCAGTGACCATTCATTTCTTGGGTGCTTCCTAGTACATATAGGAAAAAATACAACCAAGGCTCTTTCTGCTTCCTCCTGCTTCCTCTTGACCTGCATGGTGTCCATTTGCAAAGCAAGGGTGTGCAGCATGTCACTCTTTAATTCCTCCAACATATTCCTAATCTCATGTTTGATGGAGGTGGAAGAGGAAGGGGTATTAGATGTACTTTGGCTAGCTCTGCCCTTCTTCCTAAATGCCCTAGAATGGTTCTGGAAGACAATTTGATTGTCTCATAGGGTTTTTGGTAGATATATCCTCCTGATAGCATATTCAAGGTTTCTATCATCTCTTCTCTAATCCCTCGAAGAAGTACAAGTTTAAGTGAGTCAGGATCAAGAGTACAGCTGGCTCTCTTATAGTTCAATTGAAACCTCTCTTCATAGTCCTCTAAGGATTCATCCGGCCCTAGAATCATCCTAAATATCTCATCCTTAGCTTCCTTGGAACTGCAGTAGTCTTTGTATTTATTTTTGAAGGTCTCTTCCATCTGTGCCCAGGTGGTGATGTTTTCCCCAGGAAGACCTATGAACCAGCGCAAGGCTGCATCCTTAAGGGTGGAAGGGAATACCTTCAAATTTTGATCATCATAAGTATAGTCATAAGTCTTACAAACAACAACAAATTCAAACATGAATGTGTCAGGATCCTCAGAGGTAAGTCCATGGAAGTGTGGAAGAGCTGAGGGACTAATGTTTTTCATCTTCGTTTCCCCATCTACCTCTGTTATGGGAAAGGCTCTCTGGATCCCAGCCACGGTTAAGATATGTGAAGAAGGTCCCTCAGTTGGACCAAGGTCTTCTTCTTCTTCCCCAATAGGTTCCTCAGAGTATTCAGAAGGCTCTCCTATAGCAAGTTGTTTTACTATACAACAACCCTCCCTTTTTCTTAATTTTAGAATAAAATTCATTTAGAAATAGGGTCCCTTTTTCTTAATTTTAGAATAAAATTCATTTAGAAATAGGGTCCCTTTTTCTTTTTATAGAAATAAAAGAATTAGAAATAAATATTCATTGTTTTGAAAAAGCTCATCTTTGTTTGTATACAAACCAAATACAACATTCAAAACTTCCGACCCGATCAAATATAAAAGACCTTATCATAAAAAACAAGTCAAGTATAAAAGTCCAATGAATAATAATCGCAATCGGAGATAGGAGAAATCTTTAGAGGAAAATTTAACATATAAACCCAAATCCTCCGATGCGATTAGTTCGATCGCAAAACTTCAATCGCAAAGGGTTTAAGTTATCCATTTACATACTTCCGATGCGATGCGACCAATCGCAATCGCATGATCGGAACACTTTTAATAAATTCTTTGCGGTCAATTTCAAATTCTCCGATGCAACGCACGTTATTATAATAAACGCTTTTCAAAAGAAAAACAAACATTTGTTCGTTTAAAAAAATTATAAAAAAAAAAATAATAATAAAAAAAAATAAATAAATAAAAAAAACACTTTTATATGGTAGACCCCACCATCGGAAATCGGAGAAAGCCATTCTTTTCGATTGAATCTCTCCGATTGCGATCTAAAACCATCTAATCGGAAATCGGAAAAGTTTGCAATCGCAATCGGCCAATCGAAGAAATCTGTATTATGATATTTATGCACCATTTGAAAACTTTCGATGCGATTGATACATGATATTTATTACATTCGAAGAATTCAAGATAGGTAAATATTATAATATTTCACAAGGTGTCAAATCTCCAATTGTACGTTGGTATTCAATAGCAAATCAAATGAATATTGGTTGATGATTCGGTTTTAAATACATGAGTGTGACCCAAAGAGAACATTTACGCGCTATACGAGACCAATAAATAATGCATCATGTGTTCATAATCGTTCCTTTCAAGTTGCTTGTTTGTCACGACTGAAATTTTATTGTCTTGCAGAATCAAGGAATGCTGAACCCTTTCGTTCACAGACAAAGGGAAATAGTATCAAACATAGAAATGTCGAAGAGAGCGAGGAGAGCCAAAACTGTTGTTCCCGTTAAGTTTGTTGAGACTCCTACAGTCTCAAAAGAAAAGCCAACAAAACTGAGATTAGTTACAGATACATCATGCCAAGGGCTCGGAAGAATGACGTGGGAAGGAGTTTACAATCTATTGGAGAAAGAAAGCCACAAAGTCACAGTAGAAAAGGCATCAGTTCCAGATGAAGATAGCTCAGATTCCGACTCTGAGATTACTGAAAAATCACTTGCAAATTCATTTCTACATCGAATTTCAGCCAGAGCAAGCATCATGCCTTATTATGATGTGATTCGATGGGTCATCGATAGTGTGAAAATAAAGGACAGAACGTTTGTTTCAGCTTCTGGAGTGTCTTTTGGGTCGTTTAAAGCAGAAGACATTAAGGCAATGTATCATCTTCCTGATCCGCAGAAGGTTTATAACAAAGAATTTATCAAAGAGTTTGTTGATAATAATAAAGTTCAATCTGATCCTATCAAAGATTGGAGGAAAAATCCTGAGAAGCACAGAAATGAAGCATCCGGTATGTATTCTGTAGATTCCCTCTTACCTCCGTATTGCTATGTCGCTGCCATGATGTGTAGAT